>JBAMNC010000011.1:0-186991 GCA_037902135.1 Cetoscarus ocellatus | reverse complement strand
TGCAAATATATCTTTGAATAATGAAAGCATTATCATGCTTTATATGAGCAATAAAAACTGATTTACTAATCCATTGTCATAATTTTGCCTTTTTTTTTAGCAGCTTTTACTTGCAATTTTAACTCTATAAGCAAAAATTTGCTAAACTTAACGCAAATATATTAGGCTAAAATATCTGCAGTAATTTTAATATCTAGTGATACGATATTTAACTTTTGAAGCAATTATCGTACATTCCTACTTCATTTTATTTCTGATTTTCAGTCACTGTGAAGCACTTCGGTAAAGCTAAGGCTGCCAATGAGGGGGGAATGGGTAAAGCTTTCTGGGGTCCAGAGTCACTGAGGGGCCCACAAAGAGTCCACAAAAACCTGGTCCATAATAACAGTATTGAGCTTTAATTCAAACCAAGATATTTACAATAACTTATGAAAGCTTCAAAAGAATTTTTTTTGTTTTTATTGTTGCACCTTTGATATATTGTTTTTAACTGTCGATAAGTTGGCTTGTAATTAAAATTACATACACTGTCTTGTGGTTGAAGCATATTTTATTAACTACTTTAAAACTATTTTACTTTATAAAACCTTGCAAAAAAAGCATAAAATAGAAGTGGATGAATTATTCTTAAAATGTCTTAAAACATCCCACATGAATGAGAATGTAGACATTAAAACTCTGAAAAGGCAGTGTTTCTTAGAAGATACTCTAAAAAGAAAATTAAAAAGGAAACATGAAATTGTTTTATTTCCATCTAGATGCATTAAGAAAAAAAAATAATGAATTTGCATGGATATTTATACATGTTTGTTCATTTGAGTCAGTGACAGGACAAACTCACTGGTTTTAGCTGAGGGAGCATCGGGCCCAGCCTTGTCTGTGGGTGGGCCTGGGTAAATGTAATGGTTTTCAATATGTTGGATGTAAATAAAGTGGGTTGGATCAGAAACCTTTGTCATGATGGGGTGAGCCTGTTTCCCTGCAGCTCGATAGAAACACCCGAGGATCTGCAGCACAAACGGCCACGCGGCGTGGAAGCGATAAGACAATCCCTCTTCAACAATCCTGCGACACAGACACAGACAGGCAAAGTGATCATTTGAGGGGTTTATCCAAGTCTCTACGTAACAGAAGTTATTTCTGACATTAATATTCAATCAAATGCAATAAAATGAAGGAAACTTCTTTAGAAACTGGTAAAAAAATTATAGATTCATGAGCAGAGCAACCAACTCTGGATCTTAAGTATAGTTATTTAAAATATTATTCCTGTTAAACATCACGTATTGGGCGTTTGAGTTATTTCATGTGAACAGGACAGTGCACTGAGAAAGTAATTCAAAAGATAAAATGAAGAGTATTGTGTGCTAAAGATGCCACATGTCAGACATGAACCTGGGCTGCCTGCCTCGACCTACAGCCTCTGTACACGGGGAGCAGCCAAGCTACAGGGCCACCGGCCCCCCAATAAATAAACCTGTGATAAAAATCAATTTAAAAATTAAAGAAAAACTTCTTTATGTGATTAAAAAGATGTGATTTTGACTCCAACATATGATCATGGATGTTAAAGTGTCACCCTGAAGCTCAGTTCAGATCAAAGATCACAACAAAACGGGTTGAAACTTGGAACTGTTTGCAAAAGTTTGTGAATTCACACTGACAACTTTAAGAGATGATGTGTCACCTCCACCGAAGCAAGGCTGTGCTTCAGCTTTTACAGTGAAAGGGAGTTCCTTGATCCAGCTGCAGTTCTGCTCCCGTCAAAAAGGCAAAAACATAAAAACAAGAGAGAGGCTCAAGACTTTGGAGGGGTCCATGTGAAGTTTGAGGCTGGAGATATCACATATTTTGCTAAGTTCTTACAGCTACTCCAGAAGTATTTTGTGTTTAAGGAGTTTGTATTGTCTCTTAGGAAAAACACCGCAGACAGGACTAAAGCCCAGTTCACAGTGTCTTTATGCAGCAAGGCTCTGTTATACTTACATTTTGAGACATTCACATTAAATCTGTGAGGCCGTAACATCTCTGCCAATTCAACGCTGCAAACAGGCTTGGATGCGTGCACCGTGACGATAGAACTCTATGTAATTTTCAAAAGAAATACATTAAAACTAAACCGCAAATCACCCCGGACGCGCTTGTATGTGGGTCAACAAAACATGTATTTCTTTCAAAAATTACATGAAGTGCTAATCTTAGTCTAGTAATAGATAATGTAACATAATGTGGACCGTTTAGAGTTGCTGAAGAGTTCATCTGAAGACTGTAGGCAAAGGCAGGCTACCGCTACCCATTGACTCCCAGTGTTTGAGCTAAGCTAATTAGCAGTGGGCGAGCTCTGCCCGTCTCTTCCTTGTTACTGCACCCACGGTCGAAGGAATGGTGTCTATTTACTTGTGATGGACTCAGGAGTGAAAGACATGAAAGAAAAACAATATGGCATATCCCTTTCATTCAACAACAAAAAGGCAAAAGTCACCTCACATTTATATGCACAGAAGAATAAATATAATTTCTTTTAGTTTGAGAACACTTACCTAAACATTTTGCAGACGTATGAAGGGTTCCCTGTGGATGCTGTAGCTGTGATCTTCCCCATATCCTCCATGTGAGGGGCCACACATTCAGTCAACAGAGTCTGAAATAGTTTGAAGGACAGTAAATCACAAATTAGGACCAAAAATACAATTTACAGGTAAAAGAATTAAAAATATAAGTCTTGTAGTTTGAGGGTTTTGGAGTCTTGTCAGGGATGCATCTTTGAAGGCTCAGTTATGCTCTCGTCACTCTTTCAGACGGAGTCACCAAAGGTAAATACATCGAGGACTTGTTTTTACCTTCAGAGTGTTTGTAGCTGCAGACACCACCTGCGTGTGAGGAGACAGCAGACAGGACATGGCAGCAGAGAAGAGGCGAGGGAGGTGACCCAAACTCAGAGAACTCTGCAAACTGAGCAGAGAAACAAAAATCAAGACTGACGTGGCTCCAGATAATGAACACACATGATCACAGAAATGGAAACTCAGTCTGTCAGGGAGAAACCTGGTTTATTACCTCGCTAAGTGAACGTGAGCTTTCTCCATGACGGTGAGCCAGGCCAGCAGAGGCTGCAGGTCGTTCTCACTGGGCAGGTAGTCGTACAGAGCCTGAGAGGAGAATCGTGAATGAATTAAGCGGGGTACACATGTAAGGATTTCTGAATCTGAAGAGAGTTTTGATCTGTTAGAGACCCCATACATGAAGATAAAAAATCAGGCATGAACAGTTTTGATTGTACTGTGTTGGTGTGCTCTGATACAGTGTTAATTTTGACAGCACTTTTTAATTTAGTTTTAGTTATAGTCTTTTTCCTAAAAAATATTTTTAGTTTAGTCATAACTCAGTCATCTAAATTACATCTTGCATCTTAATTTTAGTCTAGTTTTAGTTGATGAAACTTCACAGCATCTACTGTAAATTTAGTCGACTAAAATATGAAGTGGAAAGGGTAAGGCATTTTTTATGTTTCCTTGAAGTCATGTTTTACACTTGGATAAAATGAAACATCTAATAACCCTTTATTGAATGCTAGTAAAGTCTGAATGTATAAATGGACAAAAACAAACTGAACTTTTGTGTGAAATGCAGTCACCTTTACTTAGGCTACCTGGCAGAGCATCTCAGTTACAATACCAGAACTGACAACTAACAGTGAACCTGCTCTACATGAATATATCAATTCATAAAGAGAGGAGCTCTGATCGGATCGCTCACCGTGATGATCTGAGCGTTGAGTTCTGCTGAGAGGGTTGAAGGGTTTGGTTTTCCACTGAAGAGTCTGTGAAACGCCTGCATGGCACTTGCTGTCACCAACTACAGAAACAAAAACACAGGATGAATTAAAACCAAATAAGGGGGGGCAAAACAGCTCAAGATAGACACTTAATAGAGAGATCAGGTGATCCCGATAACTGTTTGACTTTTTCAGAGAGAAAATTCACTGTAACAATCAAGATGCTGTCTTGCATACCAGTAATTCCAAGTCTCATCTTCACAGTGAGAACGTCAAAGTAATATTAGTTTCAGGTTTATATTAGTATCAGTTAGATCCTCAGAGGGGAAAATCAGTGTTGCAGCAGTACAGGGGTAAGTAGCATACATTAAAGGTCAACAGAATAACATATAATATAAAAGATGTAGATCAATAAACTGTACAAATAGCAAACAAACAAAATAGAATACAGTAGAGGAATTTACAATTATTAAAATAAAAATAAGCGGAGTAAAGTGTCAAACCTAACCTAGGTATTGCACCTGAATGAGAGCTGAAAAGATGTTTTGGTGCAGCGCTACGTTTGTTTTTGTGTTCTCACCACATGGCTGAGCGTCATCACTCGCAGCAGGGTCTCACAGCACGACTTGACCGCCCCAAGAGGAAACGTCCCCAGAAGCTCTTTCAGAAGACCCAGCACATGGAGGGTGGTGGTGTCTTCTTTACTGCCTAAAAGTGAAAAATACAAGATTTAGAAAAGAATCACAAAGAAAAGTACGGCTGCATCTAAAACCCTTTTCCAGCGATGTCATTTTTGGTCACCAAAAAACAATAAACAGCTCAAGCCGTCCTCGCAGAATCATAAAGAAGAATCATAAAGGTGTCCCTTTCTACGTGTTTCCAAATGTCAGAATGTGTCCAAACTTTATTGAAACAGATCTGTTGTTGTTGTTTTGGTTTTTCTTTTGCAGGAGTTTTTCCTGTTTCCTCTCATCATTTCACAAACAAGCACTCTCATTGGTCATCCACTTTTTAGGAATAGCTGTAGCTTTAAAAATATGTGTTTTTATAAATATGTGACCATGACCACATCATCTTACCTCCTGCCTGCTCCATTTCTTTAATGCAGAATTTGGCTGTTGTCGTGGCGGCAGGATGATGAGCCGGGGCGTCGTCTTTAAATAAGAAGTCACTCCCTCTGAGGACGGCACAGACGCCCTGCTGCGCTGCTTTACGGACCTGAAACAGAAGAACAGAGACAGTTTCTTTTTTACTTCTCGTATAACTTTTATAAGTACAGACCTCACGGTTATGCTACAGCGGATGTGCACGCATACTGGTGCCAAGAACGCTGTGTGAATGTGAATATGTACATTAACAAACAGCTAAAAGCGTGTTAATGTGTCTGAAGATGTCAGTGAAGGAATGTGAGAAAACATTTCCGTCACCAAAAACACTCCCTGAAGCAAAATACAGATGTTTATGGTCGTATCAGTAGCAGAAGCAGTGTGTGCTTGTAGTTATTTACAGATGGAGCCACTTAAATTTTCCCCAGTTTCCTTTTCGGAGTCTTGGTTGGTCCATGACAGGAAAGTACTCAGACCTGCCCACCCCAATGGTTTTAATTAGATCCTACGTAATTGCATGACAAACATGTACCCCTTACCACTCTTCTTTTATAGGATATATATTGAAAATTTTGCTTAGCATGGAAAACACCACTATGAAAAAAATTAGAACAAACAGAAAACAAAAAAATAACCCTTGCTTAGACTCCCAGTGGCAGAAGTTGGCTGGTAACTGGATGGAGCTCGAGTAGCATTTGGCTGGTAGGGGAATATGCATGTTTGGCTTTATTATTATTTGAATAATAATGCTGAAAACAACAGACAGATCTCTCTGAGAATGAGCAGATAGCACACATACTTTATAAACTGTCACAAAAATAATCCTTGTTTAGACTCCCAGTGGTTGGAAGTTGGCTGGTAACTAGATGGAGCTCAGCTGGCATTTGGCTGGGAGGGGAAAACTGAAGCGGCTGCATCTATACAGTGTTATAACAGTCATTAAACAACATGAAGAAGAGCTAATGCTCATATAGCTGTAATAGGAAGGTTACCAGTCAGTTTTTTGTATTTGACATGTTTATACCCCACGTCCTGTAAATCTGTGTTTATGTTCGTGCTGCTAGCTAACTTGACTGTAAGAAGATCGTGTTAACTGGTTAAGCAGCACCTGTAGGAGATGGACAGTCTCATAACAAATGTCTCTTTGTTTTGGTTTTTATTCAAGCTAAACCTATGTGCATGATTGGCTTTATTATTATGAGGACAATAAATGTTTAAACATCTTTACTATGAAAACAACAGACAGATTTCTCTGAGCGTGAGCAGATAGCACACATACTTTATAAACTGCCACACTCGGCATAACTTTGGTCCTTAACACAGAAATATCTGATAAACCTCTGTATTAAATATCCATGACAGGTCAGCATAGTACATGAGTACGCTCCAGTAAGTGTGTTTAACTTCATATTTTCTCCATTATCATCATCATCATCCGTGTTTACTCACTATAAACTACATGAAGATGTCTGTCCACTGTAACTTTGTCCTTTTAGTTGATGGTTAATCCACTGAACCAACAAAGAGTATGAATAAAAAACTCTTTGGGGTGCTGATTTTGCAGAGTGCTAAGCAACCAGGCGCAACCCATATACATTTGCAGAGTGTCCTCCCCTACTCTCACTCACCCCCTTTCACAAGCCTACCCACTGTCTCTCTCTTCTATCAATAAAGACACAAAAATTAATCTTTAAAAAGAAAAAACTCTTCCCACATTACTGAGGGTTATAAATCAAAACAACTTCTGCTGTCAAACTATTGAAATCTCAAGAGAAAGAGTCCAGCTGCTCCGGATCTCCATGATGTTCGCTGATCTCAAAGTAAACCACAAGGTAAGTCCCGACCACAAAATCCAAAACCTCAGTTTAGGGGCACCAAAATGATCTATTGAGCAAAGAGATGCACGCTGCTGTAGAAAAAGACTCTCAGATAATGATTCCTTTGCTGCTCTGACTAACAGAATGCATACATACAGATATTAATGTTCAGAGAGCTGTTCTAAGATGAGTCTGACCTTGGGTTTGCTGTGCACGGTGAAGCTGAGGAGGCCGTGGTACGCCTGAAGAGTCGTCGGGTAAGTCCACACAGAGACATCCTGCTTCCTCAATAAAGTAGCCAAACAGGAGAGGACCTATAGGGAAAAAATGAAGTATATAATCGATGTTTTACCTTTTTATCAGGAATAAAGAGACAAACATCATCAGGAACAAATCCACTGACCCATCTGAGAGCTGCAGCAGTGTCAGAGGTCGCCTGCTTGGACAGGATGTCCATCAGAGCCTTTGTGGTGTCTGAGAATTTTGATATGAGCACTGGAGCAGGAACACTGAGGAGAAAATAAACCAACAAGAAGATGAGTGAGATTTACAGACTTAATAAATATTCCCTGATGTTTTTGGAGATGTTACAGTCATTTCAGTTTTACCGTTTCATGACGAGGTTGAGGAGGTACGACACCGCAGCCTGTGACTCTGCTGTGTCCACAACTTCTAGCGTGGTCATCTGCAAAGAGCAAGGATGTGCAACATTTAGGGACACTCTGGTTCAGCTTTTAAACACATTAAAGGGATACGCCAACATTTTTTTCCATGTCTTGCCTCACTCTTGAGCCCATGACATGTGCCCTGTGGTTGGGTTTCGTATGTATTTCTTTTTTTTTTCTTTCAAAAATTACATAAAGTACTTATCTTGGTCTAAAAATAGATAACATAACCTGGTAAAAAAATGAGTCTCAACAATCACACAGGTCCGTTTGGAGTTGCTGAAGAGTTTATCTGATGACTGTAGGCAGAGGCAGGCTAATGCTACCCACTGACTCCCAGTGTTTGAGCTAAGCTAAGTATCAGCGGGCAAGCTGTGCATGTCTATTCCTTGGTACTGCACTGTACAGTCGAAAGAATGCTGCCTGTCATGAACTCAGGAGTGAGGCAAGACACTGAAACAAAAGAAATGATGGTGTGTTAAAGCAAACTGATGACGTATTTTGGATCATACATTAAATAGTTTTACTCACTAACGCTGCAAAGTACTCTGTTTCTGTCTCCTTCCCTCCTTGGCTGCGGATCACTTCAGTCACTGCTGCTAACACGGCGCAGATCTGAGTAGCATCAGGAAAGAAAAAGGAAAACTCTGTAAGGTTCATCATTTTGTTATCAAGTGTTGTTACTCAAGTTCTACCATGAAATTCCAAGCTCTGTTTCCAAGTGAAAAGGAATAATGAGAAGGAATTTGCACATTGCTCAGCAGTTGTATCAAGCTTTTCTCTCTAAGGTGTAGTAAATAGATGATTGCTGTTCTGCCTACCTCCTTGTGAGCCGCAGAGTTGGACTCCCAGTACCTCTGCACCTTCCTGAACGTCAGGTTGGAGCAGTCGGACAAACCGCTAAGGAAAGTTCCCGAGGTTCTGTCAGAAACCGCCTCATCAGGTTCCTCTTCCATACGAGTATCTCTCCGTCCCGCGCTGAGCTCCAGTGGACCGCTCTGCAGCTCATTGTGCAGCTTCACAGCATCGATGGTTAGATCACTTTTACCTGTGGAGAAAAACATGAAAGGTACAACATCACATAAGCTGACATTAACATTAAACCAAGGATACCTTTATAAGAAGTGGGGCGATTCCCCCTTTTAGACATCAGCATATTTTTGTTGGCATCTAAAATTACAGACAGGACCTTAGCAACTGTTGCAGTGGCTATTTGTCTTAAAAAAAAGGGGTTTCAAAAAAAGGGGAACTAACTTTGTCAAAAAGCCACGATGCACCATTCCGGTTGAGCCGTACGCAGGCAATAAGAAAAATCAATGTCCACTCAGGATTCAGCGTTTTTTGTCATTTATCTATCAATCAATCAATCAAACTTTATTTGTATTTACCCAAATCAAAAGGATTAACAAACAATTCATGCCACGTCTCATCGACCTGGTAAAAAACCTGTATCCCCTTCCTGGTGCATGAACCCCAATGACCCACCCCCTACCTCTGTGGGAATCCTGTCGAATCACTGCCTGGCACAGTGCCTATTGCCCCCTGGTGTTTACAAGACAAAACAAAACACAAAATACATTCCTTTTCAACAGCAACCTGGTAAAATAGCTCTGACAGCAACACAAAGTTTTGAGAACTTTGGCACCCACATAATCTAGCCTTTTAGGTTCTGTCATCAGAAAAGGCCCATCTTTTCTAGCTTCTGAGTTATTGGCCTCTAAAGTGGTGATGTTTTTTTATGTGCAACTTAAAAGCACTCGGAGAGCGCAAACCTCACCAAGGTAGCTCACATATTGCTGTTGCATCTATCAGTAATAGCTCCATGATAAAGTCACCATCATAATATGATTCCTTGACCCTGAAAATCCACACCTAGCAGTCAGAATCATGTTGATATCATTATTAATTAGTCAGTTATTAAGCAAAAACGATCGTTTGCTAATGGTGGTTATCTGGATCACCACCAAAATCTAATCATTTTTAAGTTGGGCCATTACCAACTTCTCCTGAAAATATCAGCAAAATCTGTCCAGTAGTTTTTGCGTAATCTTGCTTACAAACAAACAAATAAATATATGCCAGCAAAAAGTAACCTTCTTGGTGGAGTTAAAAATGGAAAAATCAATTTCAGGGGGCCAGTGTCAGCCTACAGTGATTTAAAAAAGGCTATTAATGCTAGATTCCTTCAGTTTGAGGACAAGAGTGTCTGCAGTGCACCAACCCCTCCTCCCACTGCTTTAGTATCAGACTGATCAGTTGTCAGCAGATAAATGCATTGATCAGTGCTTTTTAAAGAACTTTTAAGCTTCACTGAAAATAAATATGCTGTTCAAACTCATATTTCTGATTTAAAAAAAGTCCCTTTAGACTGTTCAATAAATGTCCATCCTGTGTGACCCACATCTCAGCCTGTATTTTAAATTTAGGACCCTTTTGTGATTGAGTTTGACACCCCTGTCTTTAGACTATCAGCTATACCAGAGGGATATCTTATTAGAAAGATACAGTCTGATGGCCCTTTCTGATTCCCTATCTGTCATGAGGCTGATCCACCATACAAAGATTAAACCCGGTCAGAAAATGACCGGGCTTTCCAGCATCATTTTGAGTAAATAGAGGCATCAGCTATGAGTGTGTTTTAGATTTTAACCACTGGTTGGCCTGTAATAAATGTGACAAACTAAAAACTCATTCAGCTGCCCTCTCTGATCACATACTTTGGGAGAAACACCTCTGATAATTACAGTAATCAGGTAATCATTCTGACAGAGGCAGTCACAAACATGTTTGTTGTCAGCTAAAAACTCAGAGTAAACTTTAATGATCAGTGACTTTAGCAGCTAAAATGAACCAAATTTCAGGTTATTAGATAAACTTTCTGCTGACAGCCTCGCTGGGTTACTTCACAAACATACAGCTCCACTGGCTCGGTCTGTCCCATGTTAAATGGCTGACTTTAGCCCATGTTAGCCTAGCCTCAGACCCACGTGTATTTTGACTCTTACCGGAGGGTCTGCTGAAAAAGCGGCTCTTCGCGGCCTGACGGAAGCGGCTGGTCTGCGGGTTGGAGTCGCTGCTGTGTCCTTTCTTCCACCGTTTCAGCTTGGACCCCGTCCCGGAGCGAAGCTTCCCCGATTTCACCATTTTCGGGGTTAAAAGTGTTCTCGTTCCTCCACCACAACAGTCAGGGGTGCTGCAGATGACTCTGTCGCGCACGAGTGACGTCACAGCTTATTCACGTGTCTGCGCTGTGGTTGTTTCGGTCAGCAGGGGGCGCTGCTCACACTGAGACGACTACTGTTTTTAGTCGGCGTGCAGTTAGGCGTAACGAAGGTAAACAACACAACAACAAGGCAAGGGTAAAAGATAAAAATTAAAAAAAAAAAAATTAAAAAAATAAAATGCACTGCCCTGTCTGTCTACTGTGTCTAGTACCTTGAAATCCTTGAAAAAAATTCTGGATCCACATCCGGATTCAGATCACCCCAAAATGATACCAGTTTTTCCTTGTGCCATGGCCAACATTCCCTGAAAATTTCATCAAAATAGTTTGAGGACTTTTCTAATTATTAGCAAAAATGTGGAAAACTGCCATATCTCACAATGTTACTAAATGCATTAAAAAGTCCTGAATCAGCATACGGATTCGGATCACCACCAAAATCTAACCACTTCTTTCTTGTGCCATGACCAACATTCCCAGAAATGTCATCAAAATCTGTGCATGACTTTTTGAGTTATCGCGCAAAAAGGCAGACAAACGCCTGCAAAAGCATAACCTCATAATTATTATAATGGTAATAACAAGAGGACTGCAAGTTGGTGCAGCAGGTAGTGTGCATGCCTCACAGCAAGAACGTTGCTGGTCAGGGTTCAAAGGTCAAGGCTGAGGGGTTTTTATGTTCCCCCTGTGCATGCATTGGTTCTCTCTGGGCACTGCAGCTTCCTCCCACAGATCAAAAACATGCTCATTAAGTTAATTAGTGACTCCAAATTACCCTTAGGTTTGCGTGTGAATGGTTGTCTGTCTCTCTATGTGGCCCTGTGATTGGCTGGGGACCGTTTTCAGTGTATCCTGCGTCTTGCCCATTGTCAGCTGGGATAGGCTCCAGCCCCCCATGACCCTGAATAGGATAAGCAGTATCAATATAGATTATGGGTGGATAATAAAAATAATAATAGTAATGACAAGAATAATGAATTGCTATTTGGAGCAAGTTGTTTTAGGAACTCATACATTTCAAAAAGGTTTGAAATAAAGAAAAATGTTTTTTAAATTGTATAAAATGTGGGATTACGCTTAAAAAAAACTCTCCAATTAATCATTGGCAATAACTGTCAAGCTATTAAAATAAAAATTACACATCTTTGTATCGTACTACAAACCCAGATCATATGTAATCTATTTTGTCACAGCTGCCTATCTGTATTTGGTATTTAGTTTGGCATTTAGTTTAATTTTAATAAACTGCACTTTTGGTAGTTTATTTTAGGTGTTTTCCTCATTAAGAATAGATTAGTAGCCAGGATTTTCTTTGTTCTGAGCTTGATTTTTGGGAATACATCATGAAATCGCAGATTTTGGAGTAGACATTTAACTTCTTTTGCCTGCGTACACTACATGCCCAAGGTGCATCTCAGTATCTCTTTGACTGTGTTTAGTTTTGTCAAAGTTTTTTAAAATTTGTTTGTTTTGGACAAACAGCAACTGCAATAGCTGTAGTATCTCTCTAATTCTGTGATATTTCAGTTTTTTTTGTCCAATGCAAACCTGAGATAAAGTTGCAAGGCACACCAAACTCATACAGATACAAAATAGACTCTTTAACTTGCAGTAGTACTTTATCCGTGGTTATTTCTGACAAACACATAAAATTTGACCATCAATTGCTTTACTATGGGCAGCAAGGTGGCAGCAGGTAGTGCATCTGTGCCATAGCAAGAGGGTTGCTGGTTCGATTCCCAGGTCGGTTAGGGTCTTTCTGTGTGGAGTTTACATGTTCTCCCCATGCATGCGTGGGTTCTCCCTGGGCACTCTGACTTCCTCCCTCAGACAGAAAAATGGCTCAACTTTAAAATGATTGGATTTTGGTGGTGATCCAGATAACTGCCATTAGCTAATGATCATTTTTGCTCAATAACTGTCTGACTAATAATGATATCAACATGATTCTGAGTGCTAAGTTTGGGTTTTCAGGGTCAAGGAATCATATTATGATGGTGACTTTATCATGGAACTATTGCTTATAGATGTGACAGGAATATTTGATCTCCCTTGGCGGATGTTTGCGATCTCCGAGTGCTTTAAAGTTAGGCCCTGACAATGGCTGTCGACCAGTTCAGGGTGTACCACGCCTCTTGCCGGATGTCAGCTGGGATAGGCCCCCTCTGACACTGAAAGGGATATGCTGTATGAATGATGGATGGATTGATATTTTATTAAGAATAACTATCTAAAGAATGCATTCAAAGTTCAATTTCATCAATTCAGCGAAGCACATTTAGGCTTGGCAGGTCATAAATGTAAAACTAGGTGAACATATAACTGTTGTGACTTATGTTTTAAAAAACTGTGACAGTGGAGGCTGACTTTAAATTGACAATATTTATTGATAATTTATTCAAGTACAGAGAGAGAGCATCATATTGTACATACGTCTACAGCATCTTGTTTGTAGTGATGACATGAAAACGGGTCTGATCGTCTCCTTTTACCTGTCAGGAAGGTGCCGTCGTTACATTCTGTGTCTTTATCATGAATATACAGCTGTGGAGTGAAAATGCAGAGTGCACATGGATATACAGAATGACTCAACAACACAAAGGGAAACTGGTATTTACAGTTTTCTCTACAGTTTAAACATCGTACTTCTTAACATGGCAAGACATAAATCTTAGAAAATAAAATAAAATAAAAGAGAGGTTGGATTTTCCTTACTTTGACCCCCATGTGAATCAGAACCAGTATTAATTCAGCACAAAACAAACACATGACGAGGAGGGGGATCAGTGTAAACATTAGAGCTGTGAATTGATGTCCACACAAACAAAGACAGCAGGACGGACGGACAGACAGACACTTGGATGTGCATCTTAGGACTCTACCTCTACTCTAAAGTGTTTCAGTGCTTTTCATATTCTTACTTCATTTGGAAAAAGGAAAAAATACAAAAAGGATCAATATAAAAGCAATCATCATTTCTTATATAAAAATGTACAGAAAATCCTGCTGCAGTGAACCAAACCCTACTCCTAATCCTGGCACGTCCTTTTTTTAAGCCTCAGTCCTCAGTTAGCGATGACCGGAGGGTTCGTGTTGACGATCACTTGGACCACGTAGTCCTTCTGGATCTTGGCGTCTTGCAGGCGGGTCTTGTCGGTCAGGAGCTTCCCGGAGAAGAACCACCTCTGACGGCTCACGTCGATGTCTTCCTGCTCCTCCAGCTGTTTCTTCAGCTCGGCGATGGAGTCGGCCATGCTGGCTGTCAGACGCACGTCCTTCCCTGTGAGAGAAACAGCCAGGCAGAAATAGAGTTGACACAGATTTCTTAAGCACGCAGTGAGAGACTGAAACACGATGAATTATAAATACGCCTCCAGCCTGGAGGAGACGCAGAGCTTTGAAATGTTTGAAATGTCAGGAGCATAAGGAAAGCTTCGCATCATGGAGCTTTTCAGGTTGTTTACAGAACAAGTCTGCACAACAATGCACTTCAGATCAGCTCCAACTGCATCTTCAGCAGTTTATAGTATGTTTAATTCTTTATGGACTCCACTGTTTCATTATTAAACTGCAGCCTTTAAATCATGTAAATATGCTTATATCTCAGTGTTGGTGAAGTCATTTTTTTATGGTCTTTCTCTCAACTCCACAGGATCCTCAAGCACAAATATTCACCTTGTTCAATTATAGCTCTGAAACTGTGTGGAATGTTTTTGATCCAGCTATGAAGTGCAGATTATTTTAAAACATCATATTTTTGGCTCTATAGTAAAATGAGAAAGAGCTCATAGAAATTGTTTGGGGAGGGCAGAACCTTTCAGAGGCATATTCGGCAGATGATTGGACGGTTGTTCTGTCAATCACATTCATTACCAGCCAATGAGATAATGTAGTAGGTGCTGTGATGTAAAATACTAAACTTAAGCCACTTGGTAGAACAAACTCCTTTCAAAACATGTCAGAAGTTGAGCGAAAATATCCTTACTTAGGCCTGGTGTCCCACGTCCACGCAAATATAAAAAAGGGCAACATATCCCAATTTTGGACAGCCCCCCTTCCCTAATTTAAATGCAGCTTTCATTTTTAATGGTTTGATTATTTATCTGTGTGTTGTATGGTGTCAAATGGAGCACTGGTGAAAAAACTGTATTGTATCCTGTGGGTTAAGGTTAAATTAAAGTGTCCCGTTATCCCAGCTAAACCAAATTACTAATCCTGACTTTTTTCTTTTATCATTTACATGTTTTTGTTTTGTTTTGATATATCCACTTATTTATTGTTTTTTTCATTTAAATTGGGTCAGATTTTCTGAACATATGTTAACAGGTATGGAGTGTTAAATGTTATAAAACAATAAAGATAATGTTGGAATAAAAAATTGGAGAGTCCCGTTATCCCAGCTAAACCAAATTCCTTATCCTGATTTTTTTTTTTTTTTTATCATTTACATGTTTTTTTTTTTGGGTTAATTCAACAAATCATTTATTGATTTTGTCAGTGACATCTGGTCAGATATTGTGTATTATACATTTGTTTGTACCATCCATGGCTTACAGTTGGATAACTACTACTTTTATGTTTGTGCTAACTATGATGTTAGCACTGACGATGTTAACTGTAAGAGCAGTTGTCTCACTCTTAGCTTGACCTCTTCCTGCTATTTAAGGACTCTGATTGGGCAATTTCGCTTTGGGGGCTCACAATTGTTATAGATTGGAGCTTGGCAAGTCTGATTACGCTGATCCATCTACACTGCAAGGTTAGCCTATCTCACTTTACGATTTCAATGAATCAGTCAATCTTTTTTTACTTCTATAGTGCCAGTTTGTAACTAGTGTTATCTCAAGGCACTTTACAACAGAGCAGGCTGAAGCCATACTCTTCATTTATGGATATAAATATATATTGAAAAGCTTATGTCTATATGGTTTTAAAGGTAGTTATTATGGATGAATAATCAATACAACCATGGATAGAGAGGTCAATCTAATATTTAAATGAATATCTATAATGAATATAATCTGGAGAGGACTGATTTCACAATCAAGCCTATGATAACCAGTGTCGTGGGTGTCTTACCTGATGACAGTCGAACCCTCAGCTGGAACTCTTGCCTGCACACAGGAGCTTGGTTTTGCTTCTGCGTGGAGTCGGACGCTTTGTTGTCAGTAGACGTTTCATTGATGAGGTTGACAGGGGGAGCTAAAGTGTACGCCGGCAGCTGATAACGGTTCCCAAGTTCATCGTAGCTCTCTGTGAGCGAGCCTGGACGAGGAGAAAAGGCCAACATCAGAACCAGATTTCAACAGCACATGGATCTTCTATATAGATTATAATAAAGTAGATAAAGCCTGTTTCCATACTAAATAAATACATTTCAAATTTCAAGTTATCCCACCATAAAATATCAACTTTTCAGAACAATAAATACCAAATACTCCTGACAGCTTCAATTAAGTGTTCTCAGCAACAATAAACAAGTTTTCCAAACATAACAGGTTTCCTAAAATCTAATAACACTGACCTAAAACATGAAAACAGTTTATCCCAATATTTAATACTGAAGTTTCCTAAAAACTAACATCAAGTTTTCCTTACATCTGATATCAAGTGTTGAGTTCTCCTTATATATAATACAATTCTTTTTTATCAACAAAAACTGTGTTTTCCTGTCATATAAAACTAAAGCCACATTTTCCTTCCATTGAAACACAAACTTCTTTTTTCTTACAATAAGTAGCACAGTTTCCTCAGAAAATTTGGTTAATCACATTATATGGAATTTTGCAAATAGTACTGACTCATCTTGACAACATTTTTCTTAAAATATACCCCCATGTTTTAACTGTATATCACACTGTTTTCCTACCATACAACACCAAGTTTTCAAAAAAAAAGGTAAGTCTTCCTACCATAAATGTTTACCTGTTGCCAACATTTCACACAAAGTTTTCCTAATAACTAAGACCAACTTTTCCAACCATGTAGCCCCAAGTTCTCATACCACACCTGAGTTTAATCAGTGATCTATCATGTTTTTCTTGGTACCTGAAGCCCCATAAAAATGTAAAACCTGAAATAATTTATGTGGATAATTTGTTCCCAAACAACAGGATCCTCTAAACCAGTTGATTTTGCCAACAAGAAATGTCCTTTTATTATGTGACAGTTAAAGCAGCATGCCCCTGTCCCACCTGTTAAAGAAAACTAACCCTCCTGTGTGAGCAGATGAATATGCGTGAGTGTATTGAGTCAGAACATTCTCAATAAACACAAATGTGCCCAGATGGATTCACAAATGCACACAGAAGGACTCACATATTCATTTCAATGCACACACAAATGCATATCAACTCATATAAATGTAAAAAAAAAAAAATGACGATTAAATAAAACGAAATTCACACACAAATAGTACTTTTGCGAACTGTCTGTTATTTGTGAACCTCGCTGCATTTGTGTGTGGATTTTTGAGACTCCCCTGACGTGGTCCGATTCACAAATGCGTTTTGTTCAACGGGGTTACTATTAACAGCAGCTAAATCACAACCTAAAGCGATCCGTAAGCTTTATGTTTTTCTTAGACACATTGAGATTACAGCACTTCTGCGAGCCGCTGAATCACTCCGCCTCCCTCTCAGCTGTTGTAAACTTAACAAGCTAGCGGCTTCAGGCGCCGGTTGTAGCGTCGTGTAACTTTTATCAGGCATAGTAATTGTTTTGTTCTGACTCTTAGCGGTGCGAGGAGGAGACAGCGTAGGAAATTAAAAATGAGTGATTATGACAGCGACGCTAAAGTTCAATTCACTTTGGAGCTAAGAGGACATCTGTAGTTCGCAGAAGAAGAACTGCGGTTAAGCTAGCCGTAACTCCGATCTCCGTGGTCACATTAGCCGCACATAAATTTCGACAAGTACTCTCAGCATCATGGTAAATGTGGAAAAACAGAGTGTTTACTTCCGGTATTAAAAACATAATATACGTAGACGCCTCATTACGTGCTGGAGCGTAATCCAGCGTCGCCGCCATATTGGATGGGTCTCTGTGATAATAATGCAGCTGTGAATATCACCTATCATATTCTGAGCACACGAACACACACACGACCACAAATGTTGTTGTTCGTTGTTTGTCGGTCCGTCTCACTGTACTGTCTCACTGCACAATAAAAAAAAGGGCATAATACATAATTCAGCATGAAAGCAGGTATTTTAATATGTGACAGCGTCCTGTATCATGAGTACATCTCTGTCGTTTGTTACAAACTAAACCGTGTAAAAATCATAATAAAAAAAAAAAATTCGTGGAGTTTTGATTAATATAGTTGGGCATAATACACCTTCCTCAGTAGAAATAAACGCACTGGGGCCGCATGGGAGACCCACCCAAGATGGCGGCCGGTTGATACGTCAGCTCCAACAGGCAGCGTCAGTCAATGAGGTGTCTACGTGTATTATATCTATGATTAAAAACAGTAAGCTACATATCAAACCTACATTCTAAATAAAATATGATACATTAAAGTGTTTCATGTATCCATGATGAATAAAAAACACTTAATATCATTTTAATATCTTTTTTACAGTGCCAATGTGGTACAGTGGAGCGTGGAGTGACGTAGACCGATAATCCCTCTGACGCAGTTAATCATCCGACCACAGGGTGGCGGACTAAACCGGAAACATAAACCCTATCTGTTTGTAATCCTACCTCACTTCCTCCTCCTGCCTCGTCTTTGGCGGCAGCAACATTTCGAATTTCGATCCACGCTTGTCAAGATAAAACATGGCTACACTGAGCAAAGAGACCAAGAAGCGCCTCCAGCAGCAGTTCTAGTGTGGACAGTTTGTCATCCGACGGGGCTTCATCGGCACCATGCTGTATCTCGGTCAGTATCTGAAAACAAAGAGCTCAGCTCAGCTAGCGTTAGCCTGCTAGCCTGGCACCAGCGTTAGTATCAACATGTTGAGTCGTTGTAGCTTTAGATGAGTAAATCAAAACTGTGAAGGTGACATCGTAAATCTTGAGTGAATATCTATTTGCTGAATGAACTTTACGCCTGTTTCCTTGGCTTTAACGTCACGCTTGTGTTAGTCTGTGTGAGGGTCAGTGACTGTCCCACGCTGCTAAAGTGAAGAGTGCTGTCGTCTACTTGTTGGCTTGCCTCACGCTGTGTTTTTTTTGTTGAAATTAAACGGAATAAATGAAAACAAATGATGTGTCTATCTAAGCCAAACCGAGACATTTTCTGATACAGCGATAGTTTTTTGATACAGTGGTTTCCCACTTATCTACAGTAAAGCATTTAATGCACGAGTGCTGAGAGTAAAACACATACTGTTCCAAGGAGAGGAATGAAAAACAAAGCTCGACAAATCACTTAATTTAACTTAAGTTTTTTTTTTAGACCAGTTAAACCCAATTTAGTGCCAGCCCAGTTAGATGCTGCTAAAGTAATCATCTTCAGTCGTCTACAGTTTATAACCATTATTACCTCTGCCAAGGAGGTTATGTGTTTGCCGGCGTCTGTCTGTTTGTTGTCTGTGTGTCTGTTTCTGTTTTCGTAGGGAAGTATCAGATCAATGGTGGGTTGCAGGCATGTCAGTATAGATACCCAGAAAACAGCAACAATATGCTAAGGATTTAACAAGGCAGTGTCCATGTAGCTGATCTATGTTGGTGTGACACAGCACACAGGTTTTAGGAGTGAAAAGGGACTATGTTGTTAGTTGTTTGACTGTAGTTCAGGGTCTGTAACAGCAAATATTAGACAGCCCACTTTTCTGAACAGGTTAAGGTGGAATTATTGCTCAAAGTTTTTTTTACAGTAAATCAAATATGGTCAAATAGGCAATTTCCAAGTATAAACATGAGACTTTGTTGTTGAATTACTTGAATGTAACATATGTTATTTTGAATGTAAGTTCAATGTATAGCTAACTGTTTTGAATCCCTTTATTTTGAAAAGCGGAAGTAAAGATGCTGTTTCTCCACATTTACCATAATGCTGTTAATACTTGTGCACTCAAAATTTAAGTGCGGCTCATTTGACGACGGATGTCGAAAGTGTGGCTGGCTTGGCTGCAGTAAAAAGAAAAATGCAAGCGGCTCAATGCAATTTCAACAGAATTAACCTTTAATTATTACAAAACACAGTAAAATTTGCTGAAAATCTCATAGATGACAGTCAGGGACCAGGAGAACGGGAATCCAGTGTAACATCTTTGTCACCTATCACAGATGTGTTTTTTTAAATGAGAAAATCAAAATGAGAGAAATATCAAAGCTGTCATTGATATTTGACCACATTTAAAGTTAAAATATGTTCAAAACTTCTTTACTGTTTTGTTTCACCTTCGTGTCATATTTAATAATCAGTTTTCAAAAAATGGGGCCACATTCATCCTTTATGGTTGCTCCAAGCGACTGTACCGTAATACCCTGTCTAGACGCGCATCGTTTTACAAGCGGCAGCTGGCTTCACCGCAGTTGATTCAGCGGCTCGTGGAAGTGCTGCGCGGAGGAATACGTGATGTGAATCGGTTAGTTCCAGATAAACTTTATATTTCTGAAAAGTTAATGCACTTAAAAGCATTTCTAGGTAGCGTACTCCTAAACTGTGGTCTTATTTTTTGATAGGAGTTCTTGTAGGCGGCGAAAATACCCTCTGTACTTGGTGCAATGCTTTCCTGTTTGTGGCTGTATCTGTGTAACAGACTTTTACAGACTGTGGCTTACTGAGGGAGAGGAGAGAACTTTCTACTGCATCTAATGTACGTAGTGGCCATATGGAGCTCATACAAATCCACTTCAAAAATACTGAACAATCCTTTTATTCGCGTCTGATCCGCCTGTCCTAGGACTCATATCATACTATTGAATAATCTCAATGTGTCTAAAACAATTATAAAGCCTATGGATCACTTTAGGTTGTGATTTCCCTGCTGTTATTAGTATTTCTGTATGCGCAGATCAACGCTAAGTGATCACATTAAAACATACCCTCTAATCTAAGCGACTGTGATTGGCTGAACAGGAGCGAGACATCTGATTTGCTACAGACATTTCCCTGTTGAAAAAATGCATTTGCATGTCCTGTGCACATTTGTGTTTACTGAGACTATTCTGACTCCATATGAGTGAGACATCAAACGCTGTCATGGCTCTCAGTGTACCAATCCATTCACAGCGGTCACGCAGCACTGCGACTATTATGTAACTATTACAGCAGTAATCTCTGCACAACTGATGCACCATGATTCTGCAGGCTGCCCTTTGACATTTAGAGAATTACAGCTGTGAGGGTTTTTGTGCTGCAGGTCCCAACTCACAATGACGGCACATTTTCACATTGTGTGCGTGTGTGTGTGTGTGTGTTCGCCTCTGGGTGTTTCCTTCGTACCGTGTGGCAGAGTGATGCAGGCTCCGTCCACTATAGCCTGAGCCAGCTCCAGGTCATTGCACTCTGCTGCCAGGGCGGCTGCTCGGAGAGCGTCCCAGATCTCCTTACGTCCGTCAAAAGCTGGAGCCGTGTCCCAGAACTCGTCCCTCTTGCTTCTCAGCTGGCCCTCCGTCATCGGGTACTCGCTCTTCCACTTAGGGCGCTCTTTCTTCAGGGGCTCGTTACGTCCTGGGGGAAAAGATGGGCTGTGTTCAGTAGGATGTACAGAGGGATGTTATATATTCTTTTTTTTACTGTTTTTATTGACCTTTTTGAACTAACAGAAACAACACAAACTGTACAAGCATATGCTCAGTCAAAAAGATAAAGAGTAAAGAAGTGAATGATAAAAAAATAAATATACATCGACATTAATTATGTAAATAAAGGTAAATGAAAAATAGTAACACAGTAACAATGAGTTTAAAAAAAGCGGGGAGGGGGGCGTATACATATACAAAATGTTATGCCAATGTAAGTATCTACTCTAATAACTTGTTCTTTGGACCAACACCCAACATAGCAACTTTTTCATTAAGCTGTTGGCTCTTGATTGTCATATAATCAGTGTGATTCCATTAATAACAATGTGTTAATGATCTGGCAGATTGTTATCTCCTTTATGAATCTCATTAAAATGGTCAATGAAAGGTTGCCAGATTTTGTAAAATTCCCTTTCTTGATTTTTCAGGGAAAATTTAAGAGTTACTAGTTCCAAATGTTTCTGATGTTATATATAATTTTCGAAAAAACAATTGAATACTTGGAAATGTTTAAATATTATTCACTGAAAGGGAAGGAGGTTATAATCTATGGGGAAAATTTCATTTCAAAATCAAGGTAAACACACAACAAGAAAAAGCTTTTGCGTTCCTATTTGTGAAGTGAAACTCTGGAACAGTTTGAATCATGTGTCTGATCATAAACAACTTTAAAAATAAATAGAAAGAGATAATTTTCAGTGCAGGAAGGAAGGTGTTTGATGATCACAGGGTGTTTGCTGTTTACCTAATTATTTGGTTGTCTCGTCCTCTTTTTTTCCCCCTTTTTTTAAAGTTGAGGGAGTTTCAGTTTATATATGGGTAGGGGTATGTTTATGTCTGTATTTATGTATGTAAATTAATTGTTGTATAGATTTAAATTGATAAGGAAGCCAAATGATATTTTATGGATAAGGGGTGGGATTAAATAATTATTACTTCTTCCCACTAACCACTTTTTGGATAAGTAAATCATAGTTTTCATTTTCATACTTTGTCATTTTTGTAATGTATTGATATGTTTGTCCACTATTTTTATGATTATTTTCCCATTTTCTTTCTTTTGTTTTTTTTTACTACAAGTACTAATACTACTATAATAATCCAAAAACAGAACCCCAACATAATTAAAGATTTGTATAGCTCTTTAAATATGGACCAAAAGTCATACCTCAACATTTTTTTTTAGATGAAATGTGATTCACATTTTACATTGACAAAGACTTTTATACACAAACAGAATTTGTCTCATTTTTTGGGAGATAAGTATTTAAAGTGCCAAGAAATATGAGACTGAATTTTTCAAATAATCTTAACTTCATTGTGTCAGACATTGGGTTATGTTGTTGGCTGTTAAGCACTTGGTATCAAAAAAGTGTCACCATTATATTTCTAATAATAAAATAAACACTATTTAAATCAATTAAATGACTGTTTCCCATTAAAACTAAGCATTCTAAGCAGATAATCTTGTTGTCACTATATCACAGTTAGTAGTTCTTCTCGTAAACAATCTTTAAAAAGCATTAGATTAAATTAACATTAATAATACTATGAAACAGTATACAAATATTTCCCAAAACTTTACATCTTGCTTGATCTTTCTGAACAGCGATGCCAGTTACTCTTTAAGTGTGTGCCAGGACCTCGATCTGCAGCGAAAGTTTATTTATTTTTGCCCTGATGACTTAGTGGCTGTAGATGGAGCAGCTACTGTAGACAGATTATAGGGCAGTGATACCAAGAAGCTCTGTGCGGTTAATTTAAGACCCTGAGCTTTTTATTCTCTGCTCAGTAACAAGAGTGAGGTAATATTATGTAATTAAAAGGACCTTTAAATATATTGACTAAAACAGCACAGCGGTCACAGAGACTATCAATCAACAATAAACAGATTGTTAGATGTTTTAGTGAGGAGTTTATTCATGATCACAAAAATACTAAAATCGAGATGCAGATATAAGAAATCATGTAGAACTAATAAAGGATGCTTACGAGAGGCCAAATGTGGCACAATAAAACACAGACTTTGAGTTTATCAAGAAAAGACTCCAAGGCTCAGTTTTTTAACAGTTAAAGTTTTTTTTACAGTTGACTTTCTGATAATGGCTTACCGCTAAAAAGTATTAAAGTTTGTTTTTCAGGTCTCCAGACCATGCCATGAGAATAAAGGCATTTTAACCGTTTTAATCAAGAGCCTTTTAGTCTCTTCTTCATAAATATATGATTATGTGAATCCCTTTCCAAAGAGCACCTCAAACAAACTCTACTTCTTTGTCAGCTAGACGTATGTCACAATATGACAAAAACCCTAAGAGCTCTTTTGTGTCTTGAGACTAAGATTTAATGTGAAATAAATTAAGTCTAGTACTGACCACTTTTTGATGTTATTTTTGATTTATCTGTTATCATTTCAGCTGAATCTAATGAGAGCATGGTGTCCTTGATTTCCAAAGTGGAATAAATTGATAAGCAAAAAGACAAATGATATCAATTCCTTGTTATTGAATCTCAACTGGAATTGGTTTTTGATTCCCATCCCTAAGCATGAATTCAGGAAAATATGTTTCCTACATCAGCAAGCAGCAGAGTAAACATCGGTTTGCTCTTTATGCACTTATGCAATCAGAAAATACAACTCTTAGAGTATTTATTTAAAAAGTAATTTAAATACTTAACTAAGTTTAAAAGCAAGTACTTCAGTAATTATACACAGATAGCCCTTTCCAAAGAGCACCCCAAACAAACTCTTCTTCTAATCCTTTCCTTTGTCTTTAGAAACTAAACTTTTTTCGGCAAAATATGACAAAAACTTACTTTTTGTCTGAAGACTAAGATTTACACTCAGTATGTGTAAATTGCTGATTGTATTTATGAAAATCAAAACCATTTCCTTTGCTATTAATGGATCAATTATTCCCCGACATGAAACTGCTCAGTCAGAACTCGTCTCACATGCAAACAAAGCTTCTGCAGGAGTTTCCGCACGCTGTTTCCACAGAACCATCAATCAGAAGACGAGGGTTTGAGTGACAGAGGGAGGAAAATCAAAGTGATTATTTATAGTGTCGTGGATTACCGTGTTGGCTGGTAACACATCCATGTGCACTGACATTCACTCTCATACAGAGAAGAGCACAGCAGTGGATTATGGACAGTAATCAGGTTTCACATAACAGGATTTATCTGCCCACATCTCAGGAGGGATTGGTCGGAGAGATGAGAGCCCGTTGGCCAATGAGAGATGAGGAGGAGACACATGCTGACTTATACAAGATGGACACAACATGTACAAAAAACTAAAAACAATAGTCAGGGATCAGGTCAAAAAACAAGCCCTCCATCTTCATCGACTATTAACTGATCATATCTGCAGGTGATGATTTCTGTTATTGGAGTTTCACATATTAGTACATAAATCCTGTTTCCCCTGTTCACTGTAGTAAGATCATGACATTAATATTGTCTGTTAATCTGTCCCTTCACTCTTGATTTAATTAAACTCGTCTCATGTTTTGATCCTTGTTGATGCTACAGAGGAGCTACAGGAAGTGGAGATGCTGTCATCAGATATATGGATTTTGTTTAGTGTCTTGTTATTGCCAATATGAAACTTAATATGTCAGTGAACGTTACTGTACAAAATATGCAGAGATATGAGCTAAAAGACAGCTTTATTAGAAAAGGGACTTTAATGTGATTGTACAGGAGCACACACTGGACCTTTTGATGAAATTAACTATTAACACGTAACCAAAGGAAACTGTAAAACTATTCAGTAAATAAACCTTTAAAGCACTTAGCAATAAGTGGTATACTTGAAGTTCATTTTATTAAGTATGCTTGAGTATAAGTATAACAAGTTTACTGTGGACCATGTACTTGTAGTGCAATAGAAAGTATAATAATTAAATACTTCTTCGGACTTTCATTTTTAAGTTTATAAAAGTGTATTTTAAGTATATTTAATAAGGTCATTTTAAATTTACCAAAGTACACATATCTTTATACTACTAGTGTACTAGTCATATACTTCTAGTCAACACTTCAGTTTACTGAAGTATACTTAAGGTATACCACTAACCCTTATGAAAGGGACAAGAGCATGATCAATTAAGTCAAGTCAAATGTTTCTTTGTGTATGTTTTTAAGGTACATAAAGACATACTATTTACTGTCAACTTTTAAACTCCAGCACTATGTGATTTTGAACATGTAGGTTTACAACAGGGGTAATGCCTCAAAGCAAATGTGTGCAGTGAAAAACATTTTTATCCTGCTAAATTAAATGTAAGCACTATGATTTGACCTTATTCTGCATTTGGATCAAGATTTACTAAGTATTGGTACTTTGTGGCAGAAAGAAGAAAAAAGTATACTAAAATACAAGAATAATTTTAGTCTTAAAGTATAAGTGTAAGTCTTAGTATTACTAAAACATACTTAGTCTTAGACTTTTCTGTATACTCTTCAGTATAAGCCAAGTATACTTCACTCTCCTATTCTAAAGTATATAAAACATAGCGTATAAAAATAAACTTCAAGTATTCTGCCTCAGTTTTAGTAAAAAATAAGTATACTCGTAGTACACTTGAATAAACTACTTTTTGATAAGGGAGGGGTTGGTTAGTTGTAAGCAGTTCAGTAAAAGTGTGAAAATAGAAATATTTCAATGAAAATCTTTTTGAGTTACATCTGTCATCGTGCTTCTTCAACACTTCATTATTTAATCATAGTTTGATAAATTTTATTTTGTGGTTGTAATGTTGATATACATATATATACATATATATTAAAAAAAAAAAAAAAAAACTACCATGTGAGCTGAAATAAAAGAGAGTCAGATTCAATCTCATGTCGCATGAAAGTAAAAAGAAGGTACCAGAAAACTGACACCAGGATATATCAAGATTGCTTTTTCCCATGTTTTGAGTTAGTGTAATTGGATTTTTGTGTGATATTCTTTTATAGAGCATTGACAAAAATAAACTAAACAACAAAAATTAAAAAAACATGCTTCACTGTGAATGTTGATAAAGGGACCTTAAAGACGGCAGGAGAGCACTTCTGACCTGTGTTACAAAACTGATTGCTGAGCAGTGATCTGTGACAGAATATGAACGACTACAGAATCAAATAAATAAAACTAACATGATTATCTTGTATCAGTTTTATGATATAGTTTCTGGACTGTGGGGGTTTCCTTATTTGGCCTCTCAGTCAGTCAGATTTATACTGTGTGAAGCTTAATGTAGCTGAACATCCACAGCCTACATCTGTTGACTATTAGGGGTGTCCTGATACAACTTTTACACCTCCGATACGATACCGATATTGCAGCCTTGAGTATCGGCCGATATCGATCCGATACGATATCAGCAGGAATCATACATACTTTTATTACTTACTTTGTAGTATGGACTGTAAGAAAATGGCTTGACCAAGTGAGATTACTCAAACAGAGAACAGTAGTCAGCAATAGTAGGTATGAGAAAAACTGACCCATTTGTTATTAACCAATGGGTTAAATAAATTTTAACCTTAAACATAAGAATATACTACAATTAAATAAAATAAATAAAAAATAAATTAGAAGACCCATTGAGGTTACTTTTCAGGGTCTTCTAATTTATTAAATAACCTCAATAAATCCAATAAAAACAAAAACATATATTTTTTAATTGCAAAATAACCACTGTGTTTAACTTAAACATACGCATATTCTACAACTGAAATAAATAAATAAAAAATAAATTAGACTGGACTGCTTGTATCGGAGAGCTTATATCAGAGATTTTAAATGCAGGCTGATATAATCAGATATTTGTTTTTTTTTGCTGATATCGGACCGATATCTGATATCAATATCAGATTGGGACACCCCTATTGACTATGGTTGCCATAAGAGGCTATTATTAATGCACAAATTCTAATTATATTCTGTACCATTAACTATGGCTGTTCGATGGAGTCAAAAATCCTAATTACAACTATTTTGATTGATACTGAGATCAGGATTACTAAAATCAGCTCATCTGATAACATCTGCACTTTTCAGGGTTAAGTCGGTGTTTTTGAGGTTGTACTGATTTTATGTTTTGTCCCAAAAGTAACCCAACAGACATTTGCCACACAAAACTAACCGATGGACGAAACAGGAGAATAACGTGCAGCACAGTAACTGTTTCATTTTGATTGGCTGTTCTTGGAACTGAAATTCAAGCTCAATTAATGGCCCAGCTCTGTGTTTCTGATCCTCTTTAAAATAATCTGTCAAAAGTTATATTTGTTAAAAACAGGTTGAAAAGCGAAGTATCAACTTGGCAGCAGAGCAGGTAGAAGCCACCAGCCTGTCTAAGTTCTAACAAGCACCCTGGCTGAAATTCAGAGGAGAAGTTAAAGACAGATTATTACAGGTCGATCTGATCTCTGGTGAAAATAACAACCAGAGAAAAACAATTTATCAGCCCGCGAGTTCTTTTAAGGATTTTGTGTTCATGTCAGTGGAGTTAATTTATTTAAGTGCTGTGCTTAAGTACAATTTCTGAGTTCTTAAGTATTACTCTGGGAAAACTTTTCACTCGAAAAAGCCTGGCTGATAAAAAGGTGAATGTTTTTGCTTTACTGTGTAAAGTCTGGCTGATATATTGTGCAGTCATTGATGCTTTGGTTGTTTGTGTTATTTTGGGGCTTGAGTAAGGATGGGCATTGATATGTTTACAGGGATAGCATCGATGCTAACAGCTTCAGTAGCAGTTTTATCAAATCACGACCGCATTTTTTCATTAAATGAAAAACAAACAACACTGCAAACTTCTCTATAGTAAGGATATTTTACTCCACTTCTGACATGTTTTGACAACATGTCAGAAGCCTACAACATTATCAGATTGGCCTGTAATAAATGTTGATTGGCAGAATGATTGTCCAATCATCTGCTGGACATCTTTCGTAAAGGTTCTGCCTATTCTCAAATATTTTCTATGTGCTCTTTCTCAGATGGACTAGTGAAATATACTGAACGGTCCATCTGGAGTGTCAGATTAGGCTTTCCCTCTTCACAGTGCAGAAAGATTGCATTTAACTACTAAAACTGCTTGTTTTTTAAGTAATGCTCACACTTCATATTTGGAGACCTGTTAATACACAATACTTTGTAGTGTTAAGCTTAAATGCAGTAAAGATACAGGGGAGGTGCCAATAGACAAATGTCTGTGCACCCCATGTCCAACACCTTGGTCACCAAAGAGGAATAAATAACCATGTATAAAAGAGAAAACCATACGACAGACAGACTCTGCATGTCTTTGTAGTGTAATAAAAAGTAT
The DNA here is from genome assembly GCA_037902135.1 of Cetoscarus ocellatus. NCBI lineage: Eukaryota > Metazoa > Chordata > Actinopteri > Labriformes > Labridae > Cetoscarus > Cetoscarus ocellatus. The sequence continues at coordinate 158,376 of JBAMNC010000011.1, read as the reverse complement.
TGATTGTTTCGTACAATTCACGTCATTAGTTGTCATGGTTACACTCAGTTATATAAAATCAGCCGAGCTTTTCTTAAGGTTTGATTTGTGCCAACTTGAACAGCAGCAGAGATTATGGTCCCTGATCAGATCAGCGGTGACCACCTGCTTCATACTGAGGATGTTTGATTCACCTCATGGTTGTTGTTTATCGGTGATCCTGCCTGTTTGTGAATGTAGGGAGAGATCAGCTGTGGCCTCAGCTGTAAGCTCCAATACCTGGAAAAGTCTCATTAATTCAAACGAAGCAGGTCAATTAAGGCGGCGTCCTTAAAGCTCCAGGATGTGTTTCATGGACAGAAAATGGCTGAGCGATGGGTCGGGGGAAGACTGAGAGCGATGCTCAGCCTCAATGAAAAAAAACACTCAAATAACACGAAGACAACCCAGCAAACTAAATGTAGTGAGACTATCACGTGTTCTGACTCGTGTGTTGTCGTGATAAGCTCTCTCAGACCTGCCAACATAAAGAAACAATCTGCCAAACAGCACAAATTTGGTAAATTTCAAGGTTTTCTCTGACCTTGCAGTGCAGCTGGATCCATACTGTATGATTCAATCTCTGTAATCAAGCAGATCAATCTTGCCAATCTCAAAACAACAATCATTGTGAGCAGCCCAAACTATCACGGCACAATCCTTGTAGGTAGGTGTTCAAACAGAGCACGTCCGCAGTTGTTTGCACATGCATCCTGCGATTTAGCTTCATAGGTATTTCTTTTGAAAATCACAATAGTGCTAATGTAAGTCTAAAAATAGATAACGTAACATAACGCAGGCAAAAAAGTCATAACAAGTACACAGGACCATTAAGAGTTGCTGAAGAGTTTATCTGACGACTGTAGGCAGAGGCAGGTTAACATTTCCCATTGACTCCCAGTGTTTGAGCTAAGCTAATTCGCAGTGGGCGAGCTCTGTCTGTCTCTTCCTTGTTACTGAACCCACAGTCAAAAGAATGGTGTCTATCTGCTTGTCATGGACTCGGGAGTGAGGCAAGACACCAAAACCAAAACAATTGTTGGCGCATCCCTTTAAAGCAGGAAGAGGTGGGAACCACGAGTGAGACACCAGGAAGGGACTTCAACAAACTTCTCTATAGTAAGGATATTTTTGCTTTGACTTAATGTTCTTTAGTAATAAGTATGTCATAATTTCATGAAAAATAATAACTATTATGCATTTGATAGGCTACTTATGACACTGTATCTTTACTTTTTTACTTTCAGTTATTCCTGACAGTAATTTTTAACACAGATTATTACATTATATGAGAATAATATACTTAAATGCATCAAATATTTATTTTTCTGTGTCAGCATCAAAGTGAACTTTGACCCCATGCAGGTCAAAGTTTAGGAAAATTAGGAGGTTTTAAAATGTAATGCACATTCATGTTTTTATTTTTGTATTTATCAAGTGCAATTTATTAGCATAACATACAATTGAAATTTAAAAAAGGACATTATCATTAAAAAAGGCATCCAGCATTGTGGGTGATGGTGATCAGAGACACCCCCTTGCCCCTTTATTACCTTCGCCAAGGAGGTTATGTTTTTGCCGGCGTATGTTTGTTTGTTAGTAAGATTACACAAAAACAACTGGATGGATTTTGCTGAAATTTTCAGGAGATGTTGGTAATGGCCCAAATTAGAAATGATTAGATTTTGGTGATATGTTTATTTGCAGGATGCAGAAAATTCCCGAAATTCCAAAAAATCCTGCAAGTTAATATTGGGCGGAGTTTTATAAAATCATATCTCTACCATTTTTTAACGGATTCACTTCCAATTTTACAGGATAATATGGAGTCCATGTCTTTATTATCAAGGTTAATTTCATCTGGATCCAGATTGATGTCACAAAAACATTGAACTTTATAATAGAAAATCCCATTAACGACATTCAATAATTCATATAAAATCAAAATATTAAGTGATGTTAACAAAACTTGTTGGGTTCACACAGGATAACAACCTCCATGTATGTGCTGAGTTTGGTCTGGATCCTGGCACTGTTCTGGATCTGGTGATCCAGAATTGTATCTTTTACAGGGGTTGTGGAAAAGCCACTGCTGCAACTAAGCTGTTTGGCGGAGGTCTGTGCTCTCTGAGTGCTTTCCTACTTTACACTGTTGGCTTCTAGGTGGTGTTATTGTGCTCCTCTGTTCACTAAAAACAGATCCAAAGCTTATTTTGTTCCTCGAGTGATCACATTTTTAAATGAACAATGAGAAACAGTCATGACACTGAGATACCAGATCATTTTCTGACCAGGAACTGTCACTTCAGCTTAAAGCTTTGCAAGATGGATCTGCCTGAAGACAGGCATGGTGTCTGATGAATCTAGCTGATTTGTAAGGTTTAGTAAAAACAATCTTTAGGTGATGTTCAGAGAGCTGCAAACAGCTCTGTAAAATAAAAGATGAAAAGTGGCCTTTTATGGAGCTTATGCTCTCAAACTGTAATTATTGTCCTGTCTTAACAGCAGGTTTGCTCAATGATTTCATGAGAAAGAGCTTAAAATAACACAAAAAACTTCTTAGCTCTAAAAAATTAAGCTAGCAGTTATTCCAACCTAAAACTTGACCCCCATCAAAGAAAAAACTCTCCTGAGAAGCTCTGTTGTTTCTGCTTTTAGCTGCACAACCTTTTTGACTTTTTCTAAACACGTGCTGACGTATCAGCTGTAAACTTGATCTCTAATGTTTATATCTGTAGATACAGTTAAGTGACTTTTAAAGCTTAAACCTGACAGCACCGATGTTATGCCTTTATATCAGTCATACCTGATAATGTAAAACGTATAATTTGAATATAACACTTTATTAATCCACTGCTTTAGTCATGTTCACATATCCATGTTCATACATCAGTTTGGTCATGTCATCATCATGGTCATGTTAACTTATTAGGGCTGCGTTAACTACAATGCTGCTTGATCCAGGAGAAAATTTAACCTGCCACAGTGGCTACAGAGAAACTTTGTGGCGCTCACCAAGATCCACCCACGTTTGGCAGGCTCGCTGGTGTTGGTGTCAAGCCCTGGAAACAAAACTAAACTCTCTAATGCTGACCCTTGGGTGATCTTTGTACCTCAGTGGTGTACATCCTCAAGGAAACGGTGAGCAAAGGTCATGTCCAACTTTAAGGATAAACCATAAAATCTCCAATACTTGGAGTTTTATTTATTTGTGTCTGTTAAATATTGAATCAACAAAAGGGTTAATCTATTTCATCAGTGGGGCGGCATCCACTGAGCATTCAGACCATCATACTTAAAAAGCTGTTTTGTTCTTCTGTAAGGGTCAATATGGCTAAAAATGTGCCATTTACCGCCTTTTGATGCTTTGACAAAAGAAGCAACAACTGGTTACCTCCAACCAAGGAGACTACGTTTTCGCCAGTGTTTGTCTGTTTGACTGTTTGAAAGATACTGTAACTCAAAAAGCCAAGAACTGACCTTAAAGGAATTTTCAGGGACGAAGAAGTGATTGAATTTTTGTGGTGATACTAATCTAGATGCAGATTTTTAAAGGATTTATTAACATGTAAGATAGGAAAGTTATTAGCACATTTTTGCTAATAACTCAATAAGTTCTTTACAGATTTTGATGAAATTTTCGGGTAGTGTTGGTCATGGCACAATAAAGAAGTCAATGGGTTTGGTTGGCACTCTGAATCCAGATGCAGATCCAGGAATTTCGTTTTTGTTGACATGGTGTGATGGGGCAGAGTTCCACATTTTTGCTAATAGCTCAATATGTTCTTGACACATTTTTATGTAATTTTCAGAGAATGTCGGTCATGGCTCAAGGAAGAAGTGGTATGATTTTGGTGGTGATCCAAATCTAGATGTGGATCCAGATTTTTTTTTAAGTTTTCTTAAAAGGGCAAAAAAGGGCAAGAAAGGGCAGTTTTCCACATTTCTGACAATAACTCACTCGACAAAAATGGCCAAAATTTGTCTTCAAATACTTTGTTTTTCATGACAAAAGAGGCAACAACTAGTTTAAAAGTTAATCTTTCACGATAAAATCTCTGACCAGAGTGTTTTTACTTAACGTCGAACTGGCAAGACCAGACTTGAGTGTTGGAGTTTGGAGCTTAGAGATCTAAATCCATGATATTTCCCCTTCTGAGCATTTAACGGTCATTGATTCATCATTTGTAAGTCTGTTTAAAGGGAGGAAACATTTGACTAACTTAATGACTTGCCTGTGAGAACTTTTTATTGACTGAAACTGGAATATGATGTGTTTGAGTTTTAATAGACTAAGACTAGACCTGAGATTTGGAGGGAAAAATTATGAAAATGTGGCAAACTAAAAAGCATTTTCATCTTCTCAATATGATTAAATAATTAAAAAAAAGCTGCCACTGCTAGTTGAACAACCTCCAACTTGAAGTGCTCCAAGGGCACAAACTTCTGCCAAGGCATTTCTGACAGTATCTCACAGGGTTAACAAATCCTTTAAAGGAATTCCTGGATCTGCGTTCAGACTCGGATCACCACCAAATTCTGACCACTTCTTTGTGACATGTCCACCATTCTCTTTAAGTTTCATCAAAATCTGTTCATAGCTTTTTGAGTTATCCAGCAAAAACCACAACAAAACAAAAAGCTGCACATTCTAACCAGAGCACATAAAGCTCCTCACCTCCTAAAAACAGACTCGTACTTACTTTTCAGTAAAATCCTCAAAGGTGAGTTTGGGGTATGTTGGTAGTTGTATTCCCTGGAGTTTGGTACCCCCATTTTTGTCCGGTTTGATGCAGTTCAGCGTGAAGTCTGCATGAATTAACCACAACAGCTGACTATAAACAAGGAACACCTTCCTGCCTGCAGCACGCCGAACACTCAAGACAACCTCCTGATCTAGTTTGCAGCGATGTGTTTGCGGTAATACTTCCCCACTTTCTCTAAAAATGACCACAGTGCATCCACTTATATCCCAGCTAATAACAAACACTTCACAAACCCAAAATACCTGCAGGTGGGTTCATGGAAGAGGGCTCTGTACGTGGGGAGTAAGGTGAGTGCCCTTGCCAGAGGGTAGTATCTTTACACAAGAGCAATAATCCTATCAGATCTATTTAGGGGCAGGATAGAAATACCCAGGCACCCAAGGCTACATGCTAAACCTATTAGGAGCCATGAAAGCCCTTTGAGTCTATTACAGTCTGTTGGCAGGAGAAGCTGCTGTAGCTCGGCACCGATCTCCTCCTCCACAAAGACTCGTCTATTTTTAACAACAAATGCAAATCTGTTGTTCAGACGCTGCATTTCCACGACTGATGGTCAAAGGTGCCCTATGTTTGTTTGGCACTGAAATAGATAATCTGAGTCTGAGAGGTACAAGAATACACCGACAATCACGGTTCATTAATTAAAAACATAAACTGGGGATTGCAAATGCAAAAGGGCCACAACAGAATGCATCAGGGGAAGAATGATGTCTACCATCTTCCAAGGCCTTTCTGATATTCTTAGCCAAATTATTATTAAAAATGTGGAAAAATGCCCTTCCTAGTACTGTTTTGAAATCCTTTAAAACATTCCTGGATCCACGTCCATGATTGGATCACCACCAAAATCTGATCAACTGGTCTTTAGCCAATTTCTGACATACCCAGAAAATGTCATCGAATTTGACTTTTTGAGTTATCCTGTGAACAAACAAACAAACCCAATAGAGCCACGACAGAATGCTTCAGGGGAAGTCTGATATGATTAAAAAGAGAGATTAACAGGAAACATCCACCAAGGCCTTTCTGATATTCTTGGCCAAATTATTATTAAAAATGTGGAAAAATGCCCTGTCAAGTGCTGTTAAGAAATCCTTAAAAACATCCTTGCAAATCCATGTTTGGATCACCACCAAAATCTAATCGACTGGTCCTTAGCCCATGTCTAACATATCCTGAAAATATCATTAAATTATGTTCATGACTTTTCGAGCTATCCTGTTAACAAACAAACAAACAAATGCAGGTCAATTCATCCCCTACTAGATGGTAAAGGTAAAAATAGTGCTGGAGCTTTTCATGGTATTTTGTCTAATTTAATCATTTAAATTTATCAATCAATCAATCTTTATTTGTATAGCGCAAATTTATAACAAGTGTTATCTCAAGGCACTTCACAATAAAGCAGGCTGAAGTCATACTCTTCATTTTATAGATACATATATATGCATATGTATAAATATATAAATGTATTTGTAAATACACAGACATACTTCCAGAGATGTATCCATCCAGGCAGAGACAGAGGGATTAAGAATAAAAACTTATGATAGAGACAAACCCATGAATGCCTAGGCCATAAATCTGTCCTCATTTGTCTCTGCTGAATATAGATTTATTAAATGTAAGCCCCTTGAGATGTGGTGGCATCTCATTTTCGAGAGGGACCTCATGTCTATATGGTTGTAAAGATAGTTACTACGGATGTATAATCAATAACAACCATGGACAGAGAGATCAATCTAATATTAATATTAATATCTATAATGAATATAATCTGGAGAGGAATGATGTTGATTAATATAGCAGCATCTAGCTAAGCTGTCATTAAAATGGGATTAACTGGTCTAAAAGTATTAATTTATGTTAAATGATGTCTTTCTGTCGATGGTTGATGCAGGATAGAGCACATGGAGTGGAGCAGGTCCATGCAGCAGGTTTTCATGATTGTCAAGGTCACACTAATATACGTGTGCTGTTTGCAGGAACAACCATGCATTTAATTTTGTTGATCTCACTGAAGTTAATATCAGGAACTGTAATGGTAAAGGAATAAGAGCTTATTATTGCCAGTTCTATTGTTTAGAATATTTGGGCATATGTTGAGGCTTTTATTTTGATAGGTTTGGTTGTTTGGCACCAGGTCATATGACAGTTTGTATACCTTCAATAAAAAACAAAGAAACTGCATTTTTTGGCTTGGACATTGACATTGTTGATCCTGTAAGATCCACTCTCCCTGTTTGAGTCTTAAAGTTGTTTTATTTGAAAGAACCTAATGGCCGCTACAAACAGAAAAACATGAAACATTTTTCACACCTTGTTCAGAGTTTCATGCACGATGATGGATATTCCTGCAAATCATGAGTCAAGACTTTTTTAAGGCTGCATAAAAAAATGTAAGGACACTTTCACGGGCCGACCTTTACCCTCTGCCCCTCAGCTGTTTTCGCAATACCCCTGTTTACAGAAGTCTAAAGGCTTGGCTGGGGACCATGACTGGTGGAGGAGGGAATCAGCTTGCACGTACACAGCCTGGGTCTGTTGAAGGTGATGATATCGCGCCACCTTAGAGTCATGAAGATGGTTATGTAACTCATCAGTAGCAACAAGGGGCATAATTGGGATTAGGGGTCTTTTCACTAAGAGCTTTACGCTTCATTATGGCGCTGACATCTCCTCTAAAGACGACATGTTAAATAAGATGTTTCTGATTTAATGCCAAGAAATTCTGATTTCTGCTGTTTGTGGTATTAATCGATTGATCTACAAAAAGAATTGGCGGGAAATGACTGACTTGCATTTTTTTAAAAGATTCACAATATTTTCTGTTTTAGGGTTTTGCCTCTGTTTTTTTTCGTTTTGTTTATTGTTTTGTTAGATCACTAAATTATTGTGTAAAAACAGTTTTCTTTTGTAAAATATGGAAGCATTTATGTTTTTTATCAACCAATGGAGAAGGGGTGGGACTTGATAAGTTTTACTCCCTCCCACTCCTTTTTGAATATATTGAATATAGCGACTACACTATATGTTTTTTCTGTTCTGTTTTTATCTCTCTTTTGAAAATATTTAAAATAAATAAGTAGGGCTGGGCAATATATCGATTAAATCTATAAATTCGAATTATTTTCTGCAGAAGATTTAAAAATGAAAAACCAAGATTTTTTTCTTAACTTACTTCAATCACAAGTTGTTGCAATGTTTGAAAAATAAATACTAAAAATGTACAGTTTTTATGATGGTAGGCCCTGTCACAGTTTGCACATGTTTGGGCCTTTATTTGTTCCTTAAGGTAGATTAAATATTGATCAGATGGTCCAATGTTGCAATACTGTGAAAAAAGCTCATCTTTCAGTGTGTATGTAAACAGGCCTGCTGACATTCAAACTAAATAATCAACATTTCATGATAAAATTACAGCATGCATTTTAACTACAAGAGGGAAAGTCTGTTTAGTTTTGCAACATATTTTGATAACATAAAGGCAAAACTTCATTCATGTAATTTTTGGAGGGAAACTTGGGGAAAAAACAATTAAAGAGAAAGATTTTACTTTATGCCATATCGCCCAGCCCTATAAATAAAGTTCAATTCAATTTATAAAAGTGTTTACAGACTGACTCATCTGCAGTACAAAACTGGTTTAAGCTCATTAAAGACATTCATGATTCAGAAATACTCGTCAAAAGGTTAGTACATGAAGTGTTTGTCACAGAATTAAAGGTGTCTGTTGGAGAGGTAATTAGGTGCAAATGTATTCCTGCTGATGATATCATCCTGTAAAAACATGTTTTTACCATTTTTGCCTTTTTTTCTGCTAATACTCAGCAGGCTTGTATTCAAACTAAGAAAATAGGTGCAATAATCCATTATGTATTTTGTTTGTTATAATAACTGGGTTATAATACATCTGGAACTTTAATTTAATCCAATCTTTGCTCATCTTTGCTGTTGTTTGGCCAAAAGAGAAAAGCTCTACTAAGATCTGTGTCAAACAAGAGCATCATCCCAAAGGTCATCTTTGCTGCGCAGGTTAATCAGATATTTCCCTCACATGCAAATCTGTTTAGCTGCAGGTCAGCGTGAGGCAAATCATGCACCAAGTAGGTCAAACTTTGAAAAGGAAACTCTGCTCGGGCTCCCGCCTGCTGCTGCTGCTGCTGCTCGATTTATAATGTATGACAATCCAGCTGAGTGCACTCCAGCTTTTTTCACAATAAATGGATCGACCAGTGTTTATATAAAACAAGGTCCTATCAGGGCCTCAGCACAGATCAGACATGGAGCTGAGGTTTGAAACATTTAAAGGCTGATATAGTGAGCTTTTAGACCGAGGATGAGTTCATTCAGCTGTGATGAAACTAAAATCCAACCCATGTAAATGTTCAATCCAGACAAATTTTTAGTTTATGGACACACATACTGTATCTATATTTATATTTTTATCATATTTAAACTGTTAAAAAGTCCAGTACTCATCTGTACAGCTCCTCCTGTTGGGTTGTGTTTTTGTACATTTTTGATAAATACCCAAGTCGATGTTGCACTATTCTGCCTATTTTTATACTTTATTTTATTCTTCCTGACCCTTGTGTAAATATACTTAGCAATAAATACAATTCTGATTCTGATACACACAAAGGTTTAATTACAGATACTCTTTATTACCAACATCTTTAACACTGATCTTTATTGTTTTCATGATAGAATCAAAAAGGAGCAAAGGCTTAAATAATATACGCACACCTCTTAAGACGTCTAATTAGAGGGAATGCATCACGTTTTAAAATTCTGGCATTGTGACATAACTAATAAATATTCCCTTTGCACCTTCCTCTTCACGTCTTAGAGCAGATTGTGTGAATATTCTGTTTTAACTGAGACACTGTTCCTGATACAAATGTCAGAGGATGTGTAACACTTCTATTTTAATGCATCACGTCTGAAGCTTTTCCTTTCAGTGATGATAAAATAATAATCTGATTAAAGAATATTCATGGGCTCCCACATGCTCACGCCCTGTTTTGTTCCTACCTTTTCATCTCGTGTGCAAAAGCTTGAAGAAAACACACAGAAGATGTTTGACACCTTGTTTCCGGGCCTCATCTGCAGCAGAACGTAAATATATTAAATACATTTGTTGCCTGTAAACTCAAAGTAAAAGCCCATACATTAAAGTCCCCTTAAGAAGCCTGATGTTGCTGCGTAATACAAAGGAGGCACAAGGAACTGGGAGATGAAGGCAGATTTGGGAGGGGAACTTTTTTTATCACAGAAAATACTTTGCACAAGCCCGAGGCCTGACACATTTTTATCGTCTGAGACTGCGGTTGGTTTATTTTTATTTTAGAACAGATAGTTTCTCTGGACAGCCCTGAGGAGGAATCATCTGAGAGGATAAATCTCAGTTATGCAGATTTAGGGGTGGAACAGCAGGGGCACAGAGATTGTTTACTTCTCTTGTTAGGTGTTTATGTCTCTGCACTGGAGCAAGCTGAGACCAGACGCAATCTGCTTTTCCACCAAGCAGTCTGGTTCAGTTCGGCTTAGTCTGGTATTCACTTACAGGTGTTTCCGCTGTCAAATGAGGAGAGAGGGTACACGAAGGACTGACCTGTGCCCTCCCACTTTTTGTTACCCCACTGATGGAGCGCAGAGTGTACCAAACCAACCCTAAAGGGTGGAGCTAAAAGTGCTGCAGTCTGTTAACTGGTCACAAAAATAATCAATTCGTGTGTGACTGCAGCTAAAACAAAAATTCATGCCGTGCCATGTTTAAATAAACCATTGAATTTAGAGAGATTTGTTTTCTGCTATTGCTGTAAGGCAGGGATGTCCAAACTATGGCCTGGAGGCCAAATGCAGCCCACAGTTCATTCTAAATTGGCCCTGAAACAACTGAACGCATAAAACAGATTTGATTATTCGTTTATTACCGCTGCCAAGGAGGTTATGTTTTTGCTGGCATATGTCTGTTTGTTTGTTTGTTTGTTTGTTTGTTTGTTAGTTAACAAGATCATAAAAAAACTACTGGATGGATTTTGCTGAAATTATCAGGAGGTGTTGGGAATGGCCCAACTTAGAAATGGATAATATAAGTGAAAGAACAATTTAGCCAATGGCTTACACTGATGTCAGTGTAATTTGAGCTTTCATTGTTGTGTACTTCTTCTTCAATGCTGACAAGTTTGATCATGAAAAAAACAGAATTGTCCAACTATTTACTTCTGCTCCATAAAAAACACATTCTCTGATTCAGTAATTAGATGTGCTTAATATCAGCATTCAACTGATGCGACACAGCGGATAAACATCTGCTGATGACATCTGGTCAGCCATCATTTGCCAGTGACCAATGTTTGTAAAAAGGGCCAATATACAGATGTTAAACCCACACATCTGTGCAACCTACTTCTTTATTTATCTCACTACACTGCACACTCCCTGGTTGTAATCATTTATCAGTGCTTTCAGAGACAATAATGATACTAAAGGTTTAAAAGCCACAAAGCGTGTTTCCCATACCTAAAAACAAATAGGTGAAAACAAAGGAAATGGAGGAAAGTAAAACCAGTGAAACCTAGAAAGCACTTAGAGAGCGTAAACCTCCACCAAGGTAGCTCACATATTGCTGTTACATCTATAAGCAATAGTTCCATGATAAAGTTACCATCATAACATGATTCCTTGACCCTGAAAACCCACACCTAGCACTCACAATCATGTTGATATCATTATTAGTTAGATGGTTATTGAGCAAAAACTATTGTTTGCTAATGGCGGTTATCTGGATGGTAATGAGACGGTTGATTGATACACCACTGTAGTCATATGTGAGGGATGCAGTACCATCATTTATCAGAGGTGTAAACTGAGGCTTCGCACTAAAGCATTTACCAAAGGACTGAAAGCAATAAACAAGAATATATTTTTGGTTTGATTGCTGATAAGTTGTTTTTGTTCAGATGTTAGATCTATGAATCCATATATGTTCATCTGTATTATGTGTCCTTTTGTAAACTTTTTAACTTTGTTAGGAAAAGCGCTGCAGAAGTAAAGGATATTATCAGTATTGTGTATAGCAGTGGATAAGTAGATAGGTAGATAGACAGACAGATAGATCACAAGATAAGTGGATAAATGGTTAGATAGACAGACAAAGAGACTAATGGATTTATAGATAGACAAAGAGAGTAACGTGTAATTGCCTCACTGTCTCTTGATTCAGAAAAGAGACAGACAGACAGACAGACAGACAGATAGATAGATAGATAGATAGATAAATTCACTTTATGGCAGCTGGCCGTATTATAACTTAAGTCCTACTTCTTTAACATGATCAGCTTGATCTATGCATTGCGTTAAGGTCTCATTAATCTTCTAATTTACCTTTTTTTTTTCAATGTACTTTATAAATAAAACTGATGGTAATATTAATCCTTACAGGCCCATCAGTTGTCCACCCCTGAGTTGTTTACTCATTCAAACACCTTTCTTAAAAGTGTTACCTCTTTCTTAAATAATTCAAAGTCTTCCTTGAACTAAAAGCAGGATTTTTTTTATATTGTGGTAAATATGAGCAGTCAATGGAAGTTTGAGGCACCGCAGCACGTGAGGCTGCAGATCAAGTGTGCTCCAGCTTCTTACCTCCACGTTTTTTGCTCCTTGTGGAGCTGCGGGCACTCCCTTGTCCATCCATCCTGCTCCTCCCCACACAGCCTCCCATCACTGTCCCTACATGACACACGGAGGAGAGACTCCATCACTCACGCTGCTCGTGCGCAGACTGTGGACACTCAAACACAGGCCGTGATCATGTCACGGTGATAAACTGAAGGTGATGATGGTGAATGAAGAGCACTACAGGGGAAGCATCAGGAGGAAATAAAGACAGCTCAGCACTCCTCGATCCTGCGGGGTCAGGCAGACGGCGATGTTTACGTCACGTGTACCGCCAGCTGACAGGGCACGCGCCTAGACCTCATGCCAGCGTTGCCATGACTTTCAATTCACATATAAAAATAATGCTTTGGAGCACTAAATTCATCCTTTGAGACTGGAATTTTAAAATAAATACATCCATTAAGACTAAATGAAAGGATTAAAATGAATTATTAGACATGCTGCCTTATAAGTAATTTATCAAATTAATTAAAAAGTGATAATTGTGCCTACCAGAGATCCAGTCTGCTAAATTATGCATCCGTCTGCAGTTTGCTTGCCACATCCGAACTCGCTTCCCTCCAGGTGAAGTTCTCTCTGGATCCGGACTCGACGATCAGCCCAGGACGGGACTCTGCAAGGCAGGTAGACGGCAGACCGGTGTGGCCCCGCTGAGCCTCCGTAGACAGGGTGGATATGAAGGGTGAACAATGAAATGAATGATAACAATATCAGTGACTCCCCTGGATCATCATGCGTGGACCTCACGCACCCGCACGAGATGTTCCTGTGAGAATTAAATCCTGATCAGTGGGCACGCATGCGCAGCTCAGATCCACTCTGCAGCCATCAGTGAGGCTTGAATAAATAAAAGCGGAAATTGAGTCTAATTCTTTCACAGTTGAGGTGCTAATGTTAATAAGTTTACAATTAATTGACCAGAATTTTAAACCACGCACACAGTTTCTTCAAGAGACTTAAAACTGAACGTCTATTGTTTTTTTGTTGTGATGTTATAGTGGATAACGGATTTATTTACCCTCTCTTGGGGGTTTTATTCTGAAAAGGAATGCGGAAGTGGTCTTATTTATGGTGCTTTACAAGTCTAAAGCGTCTAAGCCTCAGCATTTGACATTTGCAGTAATTTAAAGTCTTTAGTTACTCGAAAGTCAAATTAAAGTCATCTTTAAGGGCAAATTATCTGACTTACACTCTTTTTATTCTGCTATTCCTAGTTTTACTGATAGGAAACAATTAGAAAATACAAATTAATGCTCAAAATTACTGTTTCTTCATTATTCAAGGTAGTTCTACAGATTCTAAAAAAACAAATGGAAAAAAAATACACTCTAAATCGAAACTATCCATTCCTGACCTATATTTAGATATTTCCCTTTTGGGGTCCCAAGACAGCTGAAGTCCATCCCTGCTGACATTGGGCGAGAGGCGCGTCACACCCTAAGCTTGTGGCCAGTCAATAGTAAGGCCACATATAGAGACAGACAACCAGTCACACACTCATCCACGCATAAGGGCAGTTTGGAGTTACTAGTTACCCTATTGAGCATGTTTTTGGTCAATGGGAGGAAGTTGGAGTGCCTGGAGAGAACCCACGCATGCACTGGGAGAACATTCAGACTCCACGCACACAGAGAGGCCCTGACATGGGGTTGAATGAATATTTTATTTTGGTTACAATATACTTTACAGAACTTCAATTATGTGCATCAACTTACAAAAAAAACCCATCTAAACATAAAAACAAAATAATTAACAAACTCTGTAACCAAAAAAGGAATAGGCTGAAGCCGAGGCTTAGTTTTGCCTATCCTGTTCAATCCATGAAATTACCCAGAATATCAGTCATACAAGGAAAGTCAAAACATAAGTTTTACTCTGAATTATTCCTCTTAATCATTACACACGTAAGTCATTTTAAATTATAATCCCTTATTATTTTACCTTTTAATATTTTTTTGAAACTTGACAGAGATATACACAACTTCAACTCATCATCTAGTCTATTCCATAACTTAACTCCCAAAAATGAAACACATATGTATTTAACATTTGTTCTTACATTGCTTTTTTCAAAGACACTCAACCCCCTTAAATTAGATTTCTTTTCTCTTAATTTAAAAAAAAATTGTATACTGGTGGGAAGACTTTTATTTTTTACTTGAAATAGTATTTCTTATGTTTGTAAGTATACAATATCGAGAAATTTTAATGTGCCAGACTGTATAAATAATTTATTAGTGGTTTCACGATAGGAAGCTTTATTTATTTTTCTTATGGCTCTTTCTTGAGTTTAATTATAGGGTCTACATATGTTTTGTACGTATTTCCCCAAACCTCAACACAATATGACGTACATGGCAATATAAGTGAAAAATACAATACACGCAGACATTTCTTATTCATCAAATCACTTATTTTCTAAATAATACCAATAGATTTAGATAATTTCTGTTTTATATACTCTATTTGTGGCTTCCAACTGAATTTATGATCCAAAATTACTCCCAAGAATTTGGTTTCATATACTCTTTCAATTCCAGTTCCATTTAGAATTAATTTAATTTCACAGTTAGTCGTAACACGACCAAACACCATAATTTTTTTTTTTCGTTTATTAATAACTTATTGATATCAAACCATTTTTTTAACTTGATCAACTCCTTTTCTACTGTTGTCAACAATTCTTTAATGTCTGGTCCTGAACAAAATAAATATGTATCATCCGCAAATACAATAGATTCAACTTATTAAATACTGTACAAATATCGTTCAGATAAAGTATAAATAACTTTGGTCCCAATACTGAACCTTGTGGAATACCAGAAGTTCCTTTTCTAAAATATGAAACAGTATTATTAATTTTTACATACTGAAACCTATTATTTAAATAACTTCTTATCCAATTTAGTATAACACCTCTTGTGCCATAATGCTCCAATTTCTGCAGTAGCAAGGAATGATTAATTGTGTCAAACGCTTTACGTAAATCAACAAAAACACCTACAGCATATCGTTTGTTATCTATAGCTGTAGCTATGTTTTCTACAAATTCCATCACTGCTAAGGATGTTGATCGGTTGCTCCTAAACCCATACTGATGGTCGCTCAATAGCTCATATTTCTCCATAAAATCATCCAGTCTATTTACAAACAATTTCTCGAGTATTTTTAAAAATTGAGGTAATAAAGACACAGGTCTGTAATTTGACACGACGTGTTTATCACCACTTTTATAGATTGGTACCACCTTAGCCATTTTCATCATATCAGGAAAAACACCTGTTTGGAAGGATTTATTCCATATGTAAGTAAATGGCTTGAGGACACAGTTTATTACTTCCTTTACTAGTGACATAACAATAGTATTATCATCTGTAGATTTTTTACTCTTAAACTTTCTAACCACTTCTAATACATCACTCTCACAAACTCCTCCGAGAAACATTGAATTGTTACTGTTGAATGCAAAGTCTTAATTATGGTCTACATCACTTATCTCCCTTGCTAAATTTGGGCTAACATTAACAAAAAAGTAATTAAACTCATGAGCAATTTCCTCTGTAACACACATGTAGGTGGAGGCTGTATATCTATGACATCATAAACCCAGGAAGTAAATAACAGAGCATTCAAGGGGCATTTTCTTTATGCAGAGAGTATTTCTCCATGAGGTAAGTTTAGTGAAGGTGTCACATTCTGCCTTGTAACAACTTTAAAAGCAAAGAAAATTGATTTTGCAGGACACAAGACCTTTCATAGGAAGTATATTTGAAACACTTGGTAATAAAAAAGGTGATAAAAAGTTTGATTACCAAGCTTCATTTGTCAATTTATACCTTAATTGGAATTATTATTAATATTAATATTGTTTGTATTGAAGTTCTTTCTCTTATTAATAAATGAAATAAACATTGAAAAATTAAATGAAATGAAACTCTTAAAAAATGAAACTTATTGCAAGAACCAGTGGTAAGTCCAGGTACGCCTTGAAAATTTGAAGAACCACAAGTTACTATCAAGACTTTGAAGAGTCCATGTTCTGCTTTTTCTGGGTTTCATATGCACGTTAGCGTGTTATACATGTATCTTCCATGTGACAGAGCACTTCTGTGAACAAGAAAAGAACTCAGCAGGATCATGACCTCTCCCTCTCCCTCATGTTGCAGCACCAGTGGCTGTCTGAAACATCTCGTTCCCCGAACCACCCCAAACAGACTTACCAGTGCAAGGACTGTTTTAAGTCCACCCTTAGAGGGAGAGAGGGTGTCCGCCTCCCTAACCGTGGTCGGTAAGTGATTCCTTCAGAAGATGAGCCTAATAACTGCAGGCTCTACCTTCAATACTGGAAGACCAGATGTGTTAGGTCTTTATCTGACCCAGATGATTGCCTGTTTCACTTATCCTCTTGTTTTAAAACCAAAACTGCACTGTGACATTTGAACTGTCTTGTTAATAATATATTTTTGTTAGTATTTTATTAACAAAACTGAACTGTACCTTTTAAACATAATCTGATTTTGAATTTCAATCAAAAAGTATTTCTTCTACATTTTACCTTTTCTTGTTTTTATCGTTGTGTTAATTTCTTTGTTTTTATGTTTTATTCTGATGAGATTTTCTTTTTCCTTTGTCACTGTGTTTTGATTGGTTGTGCGAATCACTTTGTATTGCCTGGTTGCTTAAAAGCATAACACAAATAAACTTGCCTTATCCATGACAAATATGGATTAGTGAATCTAGCTGCTTTGCAAAATTAAGTAGGTCTAATTGATTTCCCTTCAGTGTCTTTGTTTTCTGTATGAGAAAGGTACACAGAGTTTAAATTGAAGTCTTCAACTCCTAAAGTCATAGCTTTTGTTTTATTCGGCTGTTTATGTTGTAAAATGCAAATGGGACTTCAAATCCACTGATTCTGAATTTTATTTATTCCCTTTATCAAACTCACAACAAGCACACAGGACCATTTAGAGTTGCTGAAGAGTTTATCTGATGACTGTAGGCAGAGGCAGGCTACCGCTACCCATTGATTCCCAGTGTTTGAGCTAAGCTAATTAGCAGTGGGTGAGCTCTGGCCATCTCTTCCTTGTTTCTGCACACACAGTAGAAAGAATGTTGTCTATCTGCTTGTCATGGACTTGGGAATGGGGCAAGACACAAAAACAAAAAACAAAAAAAAAAATTGGCGTATC
Organism: Cetoscarus ocellatus; assembly: GCA_037902135.1. Lineage (NCBI taxonomy): Eukaryota > Metazoa > Chordata > Actinopteri > Labriformes > Labridae > Cetoscarus > Cetoscarus ocellatus. The sequence continues at coordinate 140,717 of JBAMNC010000011.1, read as the reverse complement.
CCTTTCATATTATATCTACTAGATGAAATGTGGTAAAAAATAAATAAATAAACAATGGTCTTTAAAAAGTGACTGTTGGTTAAGAATTCAAAGTTTATTCTGGCCAGTAGATCTAACCTTCTGTATTAGCATCATAGGTGATTCTCATTGGATAAAGGTTGGTGAACACTGCTGTTTATAAATTCATGACGATTAGGGATAGGGTATATACCAAAGCAGTCATCAGAATGAATATATGAGCTCTTTAAAACAGCAAATAAATGACTTTCTAATTACCTTCATCAGTACTTCAAGACCAATACAAATTCTGTCAGTTAAAGAATACTCAGAAAACCTCAGAATAAAAGTAATAATTAACAGAATTAATGCATTTTTGTGTCTCCCATTTATGTGGTAGCGTCACTTGATTAGAAACTGTGACCCACCAAGTAAAGTTTCTGACAAATTCTTTAATAATAAACGATCAGCTAAATTATTTAAATGTAGGAACTGAAATGATGTTTTCTCCTCATCATTAAAAATGCTTTAATAAATTAATGTGTGCAAACTTAATCAAAGAAATGCAGTATTTTTATTTCACCTAATGAATGCCCATCCTCCCAAACTGCAGAGCTCTGCACAAACACTAACATGTTGAACACTGACGCCTGCTGGACGGTTGAATACTTACACGTCTCTGTATGGGTGTGTGTGCTGCAGAGGGAACTGTGAGGAGTGATAAGAAGCAGAAGCAGCAGCAGCAGGGTGAAAAAGAGTTTAAAACAGGCTAAAATCTGCCATCATCCCATAATCTCTGCGCCTCTATCTGATAAACTCTTTAACTCACATCTGCCATTTAACTGGCAATCTGACAATCCATTATGTCTGCACACTGAAGGAACTAAATAAGATAAAACCCTTGAAAAGCTTCATTCTGGGAAGATTTTGCAGGAATATGCAGTTGGGATCTTAACTGTTGTGTCTGCCTGATTCTAATGTAATGTTTTTATATCAGTCTCCTCTAATCTGACAATTAATCCTCCACTATCTGCATGAGCAACGCTGTGATGTAATACTCAGATTAAGTTTGTCTGCACACTTTGATATTTTGATCCTGAAAAAAAAACTATAAGCACTGCCATAAGGACATGGCGAACCAGATTTTAACTCACACAACCCCATGTTAAAAAACTGAACTATCCCTTTAATACATCGATAACCCACTTGGCTACCAGCACCCCCCCACCCCCCACCCCCATGTGCATTTCTGGGAGTAAATCTCACTACAGTACAGTTTTTTAATAAAGAAATTTATAAACTTTTATTAACTTAACTGGTACAAAAAACAGATAAATAACATTTTCATGGTAAAACATCATCCCCAGAAGTAACTCTAGGGGATAACTTTGAACTGGAGAATGAGCACAGAACAGAGGGGTCAAAGTGTTGAAAGGAACCATTGTGGCCCAAATGCTTGTGTTATTTTTCCATGTTAGGTAAAATCAGATGAGGGAAAAAGACAATGGTTTAAAATCTAAATGTAGTTCAGTCTGTCAGTGAGAGTGTGGCTTTGAGAGATCTCAAACCCAACCCAGTGCAAAAGATCTGAGTCAACCAGAGACAGTCTATAGAAAACAAGCCATCTGTGACACGCGTCCTTGTCACTGGTGAAAAATGTAGACCATCAAACCGCGAGCAAAACCACAGCAAGATATCTGAGGTATTAGAGGTTGACACGACTCCATGTTTCAGCTGCAAGGAGCCATGATGCAGGAATCCCTTTAAACCAACCTGATCAGACGACCAGAGCTGTTTTAACACAGCAAAAAACTGCAGAATTTAGGCAACAAATGTGCCCAAGCAGAGTCTGTCATACAGGGATCAAGTCCTTTTTAACCTGGAAGGTGTCCCACGTCAATCCATCGCCATGTGGGGCGTGTCCGGAGGGGAGGAGAACCCGTGTTACCCAGTGGCTGGAGACAAAACAAAACAGGTTAGAATGTGTACCAGGAAGCCCTGGTCATGGATGATATATGGCTGTCTTAAAAGACTATCATCACAGACATGAGGAGGAGACACACACCTGCTTCTCTCCACCCCTAAGAAGACTTTCCAGTTATTCAGCCTGCCGTAGTGAAAAGGGTTTCTGTACACCTGTCAGATAAAGAGAAAGAATAGGCTAATAAACGCCTAATTAAAACTGCAGCCACTTATAAAGGCAGAACAAATTCCTGCTGATTGAGGGTTTGTTCCTTTATTATCTCTCATAACCCTGATTTATTCAATAGGAGGATTGATAACAAGCTCACCTTTCCTTGTTTTGCCATCCGTTTGGCCTCTTTTCCATTAATGTGCCTCTCTATGCTGGTCTCGCCTCTGGATATGAGGACTGCATGCCAAACAGTCAGAGCTCCCAGAGCCACTCCCACCGTGCTGAGGGAACAAGCACATTTTATTTGATCCACTGATGAGATAATAAAAGACGAGGGGAAGGTCTCAGATCGGAGTATGAAATAAATAAACCTGCGTCACTGATTTCAGATATAGCTCATGCAAATTTACCAGCAGCTTGGAGAGCCTGTATGCAAATTCACTTAAAGACTGAGAAAGCTTGTAATGGTTTTCTAAAGGTTGAATACTTTTGTCTGAGTTCTGACGTCCTCCTGGAAGAGTTTCAAAACCCTTAACAGTTTTTGAATACCTGACAACACAATGCGGTAAAGTATGTTTGTAGGGTCTGAAAACCATAAAACCATTAAACAAAGGCATTTTAACGGTTTAAAGGAGAGTAACGTGGAGCTTTTCAACGACTTGATTCATCCCTGTCAAATAAACACCTTATAACTACACATTAGGGATGCCCCTATCCGGCTTTTGGTGTCAAATCACCATTATTAGTGAGATCTGCTGATTCCCACACTGATCATGTTACGTTATTACAACTGGTTGAGTGTTTGCTCTAAAGAAGTTCAAAAAGCAAAAGAACAAGTCTCCTACAGTAAGAACAACTGAATTACAGAATCTGATGATTCCTTATTACTCATGTATATTTATGTGAACAAAATTATTGACAGACTGAAAAAAAGATGATTATTCTATGCAACAGGCTAAACAGTGTAAATAGCTTGCTTAAGAATATTGAGACTGTTTTATTATACAACTGATGTATTTTTCATATTGTTAAAACCAAATATTATTTACTCAAAGTTTGAGCCAAAATCTAAATTTCCATCTTGTAAAGTTACACTTGAACAACAAGTACTTATGTTTCCCAAATACTTATTCTATAAAGCCAGTGTAAATGCATCAGATTTGACACAGACTTCACGGTGGATTAAGCAGAAAAGTGACCAAGTGGGAGGGTGTTGACATCTCCATGGTTGGAGTGGAGTTAAACCACATGTGACTGTATCAGAGACTTACAGGCATTTACTTCAATCAGCTGAGGGCATTTTAGTTAAAAAATTGTTCATTTCTTTCATTTTCTTTCCAAATTAGGCACTTTATTTAGAAACAGTTCCCCAAGTGGTCCCCATTAAATCATTATCCATATGTGCCAGACTTGGCTCACTTAATGTAAGGTTCTACAAAAAGCTAATACAACGGGGTCACGGGGCTGGAGCCAATCCCAGCTAACACTGGGCGAGAGGTGGGGAACACCCTGAACTGGTCACCAGCCAATCACAGGGCCACACAGAGAGACAGACGACCATCCACACTCACACTCATACCTAAGGGTAATTTGGAGTCACTGATTGACCTAATGAGCATGTTTTTTGTCTGTGGGAGGAATCTGGGGTGCCTGGAGAGAACCCACGCACGCACAGGGGGAGCATGCAAACTCTGCACAACCAGGAACCTTCTTACCATGCTGCCCTATTCAGTTTCATTCATGCTTATTATGTCACTTTGCAGGAAAAGGTGTCAAAACATTTCACCACTCTTTCTCAGTATTTTTACATTTTCATCACTATTCCAAAATCATTTTTAGTTTTCTTGGATATTCCTTTTTCTGCATGTTAAAGGTATCTTGTGAACATATTTTATGTTAGTAACCTTGTAAGGCACATGGATGTGACAGATTTCATGTCTGTCATCAGGCAGATCCATCTTGCAAAGCTTCAGAATGAAAAGACTGTTAATGGTTAGAAATGTACTGAGCTTTTTAGAGTCCTTTTGTGGACACAGAGGCAGTATCTACAAGTGAAGTTTAGTTGTGCTAAAAACAAAAAGTGAATGCAAGCCTACATGATGGAAAAACACTTATTCAATCATCCTCCATTTTTCTCTAAAGGTTATTAAGAATAGACTCGAATATAATAGTATAACATAGCATGCTCTTAATTGTCATTATACAAAATGTACAATGAGATTAGAGAGCGTCTACTTTTCAGTGCAAACAGATAATTAAGTAAAAAAAACACAGAAGTATAAATAGTTATAAGAAAGTATAGCTACAAAATAAAGACAAGATAAAATCCTACAGGACAGTGAAATTGAAAATCTCTATATACAAATATAAGATAAAAGGATAAATATTAAGAGTAAATATATTTATATTAATGTATATAAGGAAATGTGTTGCACAGGATAGTTGACTATTTACTGAATACTTATAAAACACATGATGATTGATACTCTCTTAACAATGACTTTCTATGGCATGTTGCCCAGATGGACTTGAAATAAATCCCATAGACATGTGAAACAGTCCATCTGGAGTGTCAGGATTAGGGTCAATCCCAATTGTATCCCTAAACCCTTGGTTTTGTGCGTTCACGTCTAGCGAAGGGGTATCTCGATTCTCCGTAAGGTTTAGGCAAAGGGCTACACAGCCCTTGAAATGAAGACAAACTGGGATCTCACTGGAAAGGAAGGGGTATGAGAAATTACCCATAATACACTGCGCCCGCTGACAAGTTAGCATTGCGGAGACCGAAGGAAGCGCATAAATATAAGAAATTAAGCATAGTTATTGATTTTCATAGTAATGATACTCGTGTTTTTATCAGATATTCAATTCTTTGCTACTCAACGTAAATTTCATGCCATGATGGCATATTGGAAGTGGATAAAGAACTGTCTAATCTGCCTACAAAGCAGCCAGTGTGCGGCTCTAGTTGATGACTCATTTCTTAGGGGCGTGTTTTCACCTCTTCTCCTTGGCCTTCAAAACAGAGGGCCAAGAGGAAGGGGTAGACAAAGGGGTAAGACAAAGAGGGAGGGCTAAGGGGTACAATTGGGATTGACCCTAAGCCTCTGATACCAAAAACCTTTCATTACACAATCATCTCTGGATTGTCCTGAGTGAGAATTTTATTGGATTAATAAAATTTAATAAATTTCCAATTAAACAGAAGTTAAATAAAAAAAGCCTGCTCTGTTAATGTCTATGAGATTATATGACCTGATTCTTCGTAGGCAAAGTGGCAACAAAAGAACAGATATTTATTTTACCTGGTGAGCACCCACATGTAGATGATGCACTTATGAATCATCCGATCCTTAAAGGTGTATGGAGGTGCCGGTGTCACAAAACTAGTCTAAAGAAAAGTAAGAAGAGCACACATGTAGGTTACATAACTTATAAAAATAAAAGCACACAAACTTGATCATCATTGTGTTTGTATGGAGGGACCATACCTGGCCAGGAGGGAGAAGCCCTATTATTTGTCCCATCCCTGTTACCGGCACCCCCGACTTTTCCATGTCCAAATGCTTAAAGCGCTAAAGAAACAGCCCCCAAACACAAACCCACGGGTTAAAGACAGAAGAGAGGCAGCGTCAGAGCAGAAACACTGTAAGACCCTCAAGGAAAGACACCAGACACAGAGGAGCAAGTGCCAGACAAAACCTGATGAGCCTTCAAGGACAAATGCAAAGCTGCAGTAATCCCAAAATGAAGTGCGTGAGTGAGAGCATCTTACCTCAAGAGCGTTGTACGCATCCAGGAAGAGATTTCTGCCGCTGATGCTGCAGTAGACACAGCCCAAGGTCATGAAGAAGCAGAAGGAGAAGAAGTAACGGTGGTTGAAGTGGCCCACACAGTTGTTCAACCAGGCTGGGGTCACAACATTAAGGAAAACAAACCCATCTTTGTATTAAAATTTAGTTTTTAACATATAAAAATAATGGATGATGCATTTGCCAAAAGGATACGGCAGTGATGATCCATTTTCAGAATGCACCTTTAGAGAAAGAAAAGACAACGTGAGAAAACACAGAAAAACTTTTCAAGGTCTTCTGTTTCAGGTTTGAAAGGAGATCAACAAATGCTTAAGGGTTTTGGTATATGAGTTTTGAGCAGAATATGCAGATGCTTCGTAGTCAATAATACTTTTTACAAACCCTTTGGGGTTCTTTTTCTTCCACATGCACATCTGTTTGTACATTTCTTCTTTTGTCATACCTCATTATTTTCTTTCTTTTGCACAAATATAACAAATTAATTATTACTGCCTTAAAGAGTCCATATGTTGCCTTACCTTATATTCATATATTCAGTTTCAATGACTGCTAAAGTTTGTTCACAATCACTAAAAAAACTTAGAAAAAACCTTCATATATTGTACTGAGCAGCCCTGATCCACCTGTATTCTCAGTCTGTCTGAGACACTCTATCAATGCTCCTGCCTCTCTATGGCCTTTTCTTTTCTTTGGCTCAGTCTGCTCTGATTGGTCAACCAGACAACTCTGTAGGAATAATAATAATAATAATAATAATAATCTTTTTAAATAGCACTTTTCAAACTCAAGTTACAAAGTGTTTCACAAAGACAGCAATAATTTAAAATATAATAAAACATAAAAACATGAATAGATCAATAAAATATCAAACACTTTAAAACATAAATATAATGAAAAAGAACTCTTAAAGAAATAAAATCAATTTTAAGGAAAACTCATTTAGAACAAATTAAAATACATTTTTACAAAAAGTAAAAAAATATATATATATATATGATAAAATAAGCACAAGTAAAATCAGAAAAGTCTTCCAGATAAAAGTATGTCTTAAGAAGAGATTACTGACTCAGTCCAGTGCTGCTCTCTGCCATGTTGTCAACAACTCTGCATTCATTCTACAGATCATGTTTAACACAGAGCTCGCCAGCCCAAGTCAGTGAGCTTACGTTGCCTATGTAAACAATGGTAGGACATCACACTGGCAGATCTAGACCTGTACACAGAGGGCGAGGGAGAAGTCCTGAAGCAGCAGACTTTTTGCCTTATGAATAAAAACTCACTATTAAGCAGAGGAGACGTGTAAACACAGTATAGGGGATATAAAACATGAAGCTAAGGCACAGAGAAAGTCAAGTTGAATTCTTTTACTGTATACCAAGTAGGAAGATGCTTCACTTCTCATTCACACATGCATAAACACAACCCAAACTAATCTCAAATTAGTTTCTTAAGGCTTAATAATTGGAAACTCACATTTAACATTTTTCTCCTTCTATTCAATACAAAAACTTCCTCTCTGAGGTGTGACAGATGCCATCATTCAGTTGATGTGGCACAGCAGAAAAACATCTGCAAGTAATATCTGTTCATGCCTAAGTATGTGCCAATGGTCTGTTTCAGGGATGCACAATATTGTTTTTTTGCCCATATCCGATAAGCCAACATTTTGTAATTCATGATTGCAGAAACCGATATTCTGGTCAAGAGCACAAGCTCTGTACTTAACAAAAATGGACTTGCTTCTTTCAGTGTTACAGTATATTTTTGTGAGGAACAGATGTAAAACAAGAAAAACAGCATTTTACTCTTGGAAAAATGAAAACCCTTGCTTTTTATATGTACCCATGCAGTGATGAGAGGGTGCATCCATGTTGCACATTAGTGTAATTTGCTTATATTCCAGCTGATATATGGCTGATATATGGCTGTAAATATGTGCAAAAATTTTAATAGTAGCCGACACGGATGCTTAATTATTTAGGCTGATATCGGCTGATACCAATATCAAACCAATAATATCTTGCATACCAAGTTAGTTTGGATGTTTTTCCGACATTAAACCCATTCAATTGTGTATCCCTACTTTTGAGTCATTCAAATTCAATTTTGATAAAAAAAAAATCTTAATTTGCAGTTCCAAGATGTACTTTATCAGAGACAGCCTGTTTCTAACCCTTGTCCCCTGTGACAGGACAACGAACATTTGTAATTTAAGGTAGCAGCATAAGCAGCTTGCTTAGATTCAACACTTAGAACAATTTAGCTTGAGTGATTAAAAAAAACGAGAAATAGTGATTATGGTTCCAACTGACCAGACTGCAAGCAGAGACAAACTCTCAGCTGCAGTGACACACAGGGCTGCATGGTGGTGCAGCAGATGCCTCACAGCCTGAAGGGTGGACCAGGACTTTCTATGTGGGACTAACAGGCTCTCGCCTTGAATGCATGGTTTCCTCTTACAGACTTGAGTGTGGTGTGTGTGTGAATGTTTGTCTACATGTGTAAGCCCTGTGATTGGCTGGCAACTCCACCTCTCTTCCAGTGGCAGCTGGGGTAGGCTCCAGCCCCTGACAAAGAGATGAATTGGTGCAGATGATGGATGGATAGTTGTACCCAACAGTCATCAATGGATGACTCGTACTCACCTGTTACAGATGCCACAGTGGTGTGTCCTCGCTGGTTTGGGCATGATGCACTTCTTGCAGACCGACACAAACGGACTGTCATTTTTTACCTGTTTGAGAGACAAACAAATATAAGTTGATCTGGCTGTTTGAAGTTATTTGTTGTATAAGATACAGTGTGGATAATGTCTTACAGAGGGGAGGTAACCAGGAGGTGTCTTAGCCGCCTTGTAGTAGTGAAAAGCGATCATGATGAGGTTCCAGTGCCCAAAACAAACATGCCAGGCGATCCATGGAGGGGTGTATGTGTTGAGGATCAGGGGCAGCAGGACGATGTAGGCTATCAATACAATGGAGCTGGTCAGTATCACCACCAGACAAACAAACACCTAAAAGAGATAGACAGGGTAAGTCAGTGAAAAGCTGTTTGAGATAAACACAAAAAAGAGGCCAAAAAAACACTCACCGTGCCAAACCAGCGGGTGACATAATCCACCGTCCAAAACACCGGCTCAAAAACGGAGTCAAAAACCACATCAGAGTCTGTCAGGGTGTTAAAGTAAAGTGAGCGCACCAGCAGCTTCATGTAAGCCCATATTTCTCTAATCCACAGAGGCACTCTGCTTCTTCCTCTCCGGGTACACAGTCGTAACCGCACACAGTGCGGCAGGTGGACTGAGCTGGGACACCACCGCATCCTGCATCTGTAACATCCACCGACCTGAAAATAAAGACAAAAATCAACAGTTAATTCTCGAGCAATTTTAAGTATAATTGGATTTAAGTGTAGTGAGGATTTTTGTCTTTCGATCAGATCTGGTCTGATTCACCTTAATTTTCCACTTTTTCAGAAACTTAATGTCATCAAAAGTGTTGCAAAGAGAATAAAAAAACTGAACAGCTGTGGTGCAGTCTGATAGCGCGCTCTGCTGGTTGCAGGTTTGAGCCCAACTCTGGCTGTCACATGGGAATGTGTCCTTGGGCAAGACACTTAACCCCAAGATGCTCCCACTGCTGCATCAGTAGCTTGTAAACAGGTATGAAAGGGTGTGAATGCTGATACTGATGGATAACTGACACTGTAATTCTAAACCATCAGTGAGTGAATGAGAGTGAATGGGTAGATGTGTCCTGTGGTGTAAAGCTGCTTTGAGTAGCTCAAGTCCATTTACCATTATTATTTTTTTAATTTAAAAATATAGTAATAAGGTAAAGCATTATGGTTCATTTGTACATTCTGCGGGTATTACAGCCAATAAAAGGGGTAAATATGGCTGATTTGTATGTATATTTTACTGGTTGTAAACATATCAGCAGATTTTCCAACAAATATCAATAACCAAGTTTTTAAGCTTATATATGTGCCAATAATGTTAAGCTTTGGATTTTTAGCATGTAGTATAAAAATCACACTTCACATCATCATAACACTAAATCTGGTTATTATTGCACTGTTAAAGTATTATCTACCCATATTTAAGCCTATAAAATTTAAGGAAATGATTATATTGCAATATTAATTGTAGATAGATAGATAGATAGACTGAGGGAAAGACAGTCTTAGACAGCAGTGCTACTGGCTAAGGGCACAACATGCATAAAACAACATAAAAAAACTGACATAAGCAAAAGGTAGGTGACAAGCATGGTCAGTAGTTATTTCACAAGAAGATTAAAGTGCAGTAAAATAAGTTGAAAAATATGTTAATTAACACTGCATTGCCACTTTTTTCCAACATTGTCAGGCCTCAGTAAGTATACTGTAAAATACACATTAACAAGTGAAACACAACAAAACAAATAAGGGCAAGTTAACCGACAACATGATACAGTGATAAAGAACATAAAAGACACTTGAAGACTGATATCAAAAATATAAATCAATCTATTTCTTGTTATAAAGAGGGGAAAGTGAGCAAAATCATTTTAATCAGAAAAGCTCAACAATCTGAGGCACAGAAACCCCTCACAGACATTTTTTTGGCATTTCTGTTTGACTGTTACTTAAATAATATGCATCAAAATACTTGCATGTTGTTGTCCATCTCTCGGCTCACTGTTAAATCCTTGCTCTGATCTCTAACTTACCAAACTGCACTCATGAGCCAGCCAAGGTGAATTTTTGAGCAGTGAATGTGAATCTTTACCTGCAACATCAGTCTGTGGAGCCTGACACCTTCACCTCCAGGTGCTGCAACTACGACTGAACCAGCCAGAGCATCTACTGTTTATATAAATAGAGATGAAGCCAACCAGATGATTACTTTGGACAAAGTGTTGACTGTTAGTGACTAATGCTAAAAAGCCAGCCCTTGCATTGCTGCATTCCAGTCAGGGTGGAGTAAGGGTGGAGGCTCTGCAGGTGAGGAGGTTTGATGTGAAGATGAATACATTCACTAACATTCACATCCATCAACTCAACGGCTTCAACAGGCAAACTGCCAGTGTGTTATTTCTAGGAACATCTAGCATTGAGTTCCCCCTCTGTGAACACTGACACCAGGCTAACCCTCCTAAATCCCTTTTGTTTGAGTGTCACACAGTTTACAATCCAAATAACCGACGTTGCACCTGCATTCTGACATTTAACAGATTTAATGCATATTTTAAGGAGTACTCACTGCTTTATGAAGGTGATAATACCGCCGAAAGAGCCCCTGGCGTCGACATGCTCGATATGAAAGCGAAAAATTGATTATTGTCACACATTAGCGCAGGAGCAGGATCACGGAGCTTCTGTGACAGTTAACAGATCTGAATCCTGATCCGGAGGGACCGCGCATGCGCCTAAAGGCAGCGAAAGGCATCATGGTTATATGAGTCCGGAAACACATACGTATTTTTATGTTTAGCTACAGCCTCTTTAACTTTAGCTTTTAATGCTTGCAATCAAAACCCTACTCCAAGCGAATATACCTGTTGTTTTCTTTGACGAATAAAAAAAGCAAACGTTTTAATTTTCGGTCACATTATTTCTCAGAATTGTGGCATTTGAAGTTCGTCACGTTGCTTTGCTAGGCTACTCTTGCACGCCTGTCTGTACCATGTGGAGCTTACAGGGAAGGAAGATACGAACTTTTTAGCCTCTTGTTAGCAATCTGCAGCTCTTTCAGTCAGTATGTCTTTCTGTTTTAACTTCAACGTTCCTGGGGAAACAACGACATCGGAGGACGAGGCTGGAAATGTCTCACAAAACGGAGAAAAAGCTAAACTTGTGAGTAAAGTTGATATATTACTGCTGTCAGTGCATGGTTCTGAAAGTGTGAATGCTGCTAAATGTTGTTTTTAAAATGAAAAATGACATTGCATTAACATTTTATTTTACGAGTTTGGTAGAATAGAGGTGAAATATGACTTAAGTTCCTGCATTTTGGCAGGTAATTTAATGAAAAATACAGCCTTTCTAACATGTCAACATTGCATTCAATAAATCAAACTTTATTTGTATAGCACTTTTCATACAACAGACATAGCACAAATGCTTTACATAAACAGAGAACAATAAGAACAAACAAACCAAAATTAAGCAAATAATAATAATAAATAAATAAAATAATAGAAATATAGACACATAAACACACACACATATATATACAAATACATACATCAACAAATACATATACATACATATACATTAAAGACCCTGATTTAACAACAGAACTGAGTGTGTGAGAAAGGAACTGTGGAAACACCATCATGAGTTTAAAATGAAAAAACACTGGAGATGAAAGTGGAAAAAAAAACAGAATATAAGTAATAATGGAATTAAAATAAATGGAAAAAAATAGAGTATGATAAATAATAAAATACTGTTTGGTAAGAATGATAAAACAGACAAAGCTTATATGACTCTATAAAACATTAAAATGTAAAAAAATGGGAAGAAATTACTAAAAAGCAAGATTAAAAATGTAGGTCTTGAGTTTACTCTTAAAATGTTCACATTTGCAGCATGACTTAGGTTTGTAACATAAAAAACAAAGACGTGGCGATTAAAGACCACAAAAAAAGCACAAGTAAATAATGACCAATGACATGGATTAATGCTCCAGTGAGGAGTTTCTAACTGGTCATGAATTTTATAGTAATGTCCCCATATGATAGTTAAAATCAGTCCAGACCAGCAGCAGGTGGACAGGCTATTGATCTTCTTTATTTTCTTTTTGTAAAGCTTGAAACTTCTGCTTTGAGGAAGTTCAGGAGCACCATGAAATATTGTGGGCCCCATAACAAGAATGTTGGCTCCCACCAGCACAGTCCAAACTAATCCTACGCTGTTGCTTAATAAAATTTTGTGTTTTTAGAAAATCACCTGGGCCACCTGGCAGTGATATTCATGTGCCCTCTTGCACAGAGGCTGTTGTCCTTAACTTGGATTAACAGTTGGATTTATGTAATGCTTTTTGGTTTATGTCCACCCTTTAGTGTGTTTTCCATGTATTTTCTGCATGACAGATTACTTCTTTGTGCAAGACAGCATTAGTAGCCAGTGTTAATTTTGACAGCACTTTTTAATTTAGTTTCAGTTATAGTCTTTTGCCTAACATATCTTTTAGTTTTAGTCATAATTTAGTCGTATAAATTGTTTTAATTTTAGTCTAGTTTAAGTTGATGAAATTTCACAACATTTTAGTCAACGTAATCTATTGTAAGTTAAGTTGACTAAAATATGAAGTGTAAACTGTAATGCATTTTCTAAGTTTCCTTGAATTTCTGAAGTCATGTTTTACACTTGGATCAAATGAAACTTCTAATAACCCTTTATTGAATGCTAGTAAAGTTTGAATGTATAAATTAACAGAAACAAATTTAACTTTTGTGTGAAATGCTATCACCTTTATTTAGGCTACCTATTTGTTGACGGAAATGTCAGTTAATTTAGTTTTAGTTTTTGTCCGTATGCACTTGTTTTTATTAGCTATTAGCTTCGTCGGGGGGAAAAGGTTGTTGACAAAGACTATGACGAAAATAATTAGTCAACAAAATTTACACTGCTAGTAGCTGCCTAAAATAGCTGATTCCCCAGCAACCCTCCTCCTATTTTTAACTATGAAACAACTAAAAACACAACTTTTGTCTGATATAACAAAACCCTACTGTAGGACTGCATCAAATGAGAGCAGCAGGTTATTAGTAGTGAATGTTGGAGAGAAGCTCAACATAAGCAAACAGCACAGGAGCTAAAAAGGTTCATGCTGTCTCCTCTGAAAGTTGTTGATAACATTTTAAATTCTTGTCTGTCAATGAGAAAAAAGGTTTAAAGGCAGGGACAACCCGTCTACTACTACTATGAGGAAAGTATTATAAATGTTATGACTCCCATGAAGTGTAGTTTGGAAAAACAAGAGAGGACACACTTCCTCACATTACTTTCACAACAAACACACAATAAAAAAATAATAAACCATGCCATTTCCATTGTGAAGGAGATTTATCACAAACAATGAAAGTTGTTCAGTTGTGCTTCCACCAGAGAGCGTAGGTCGACAGTCTTCCTGCCCAGAGGCCCTGACATCACAGGGTGGAAGTGTGTCAATAAAAAGTCAACGGAAGTAACACAAGTTCACACCGGTTGTCGGTGGGAGTTGTTATTCTTAAGTCAGACGACAAAGTTGTACGCTATGCAGAAAACTCGTCAGGCATTCTTTTGAAATGATGACGATGATGTGTTCCCGTGGGTGTGACGACATGTACAGTTGATCTAACTGTGTGCCAATCGCACTGCAACTCACGTGGCTGCTCCATGCCTGTGTGAGTCAGTTAAACAGTTTATTAAAAGGTTACAGTAGAAGAGGACCCAATAAAAACATGTACTAATAAAAAGATATTTCATTTTAGCTCAACATAAAATTCATTAAATCCCCCCAAATCACAGCAAAGTAAAGTAATTGTCTTTAACACTGTCATGGTGTTTCCAAATTCCCAGAATACCCTTCAAAAATAAATGAAAATCAATTTTGACCTCAAAATTCATCTAATCAGAAGGTTATATTGGTCCTGTCAGCTCATTCAAGGGCTGTGCCATATATCCATTTAAGCAATTAATTTGATTTTTTTTGTTGCAGAATATTGAAAAGAAAAGATGACCATTTTTTTCCCCTGGACATCTGTAGTTAAAACCTTCCCCAAGTTTACTACCAAAAGAAAGACGTTACAATTTGAGTTTTTCCACTGTCTAAAGCAATTCTAAACACTTTTACTGCTCTTATAACAGTAGGTACTGCCATATTTTTACTGGTGCACATTTTTAGATTTGTGTTTATTCTATAAAATAAAATAGATACTAACAACCTGTTATTGCAGTATTTAGAGCCAACATAAACGAGCCTGAAACTACACAGTGGTACCTTTGATAACAAAAAGACTGCCTGTTCTTTAATTGTAAGATGGGAAATCAGTTTAACTTTAGGGATGGGAATTGATAAGATTTTATCAATAGCAATGCCATTAACTATTCTGGTTATCGATTCAATTACTTCAGTTCAAAAATAAAAGTGTAAGGCAATTTAATTTATTTTCTTCAACCTGTCAATTATACATACAAAGACACAAATGTAGGCCATAAATTAGTAAATACAATTGCCCTATTCAAGATGAATTTACCCAAAAGTGCTGCAAAAAAGCTTAATTATCATTACACTTTCTGTGTCTGGGCTACAGTTGGCCGCCATAGCTTTTCAGTGGCAACAATGTCAAACACATGGCACTCCTGAAGCTCAATGGATGAATGCTTCTGCAAATAGTTGGTGTCCCACCTACTAAGCATCAAACCCCAGACATAATGGAGTTAAATCTTGACCTGACACATCAGGTGGACTGTTAAAGATAAATGTGGGATATTTTCAAGTCTATTTGGTCAACACCCGATAGAAGGTGACCGGGAATGTCAGTAATTTCATAACTAAAAAAGCACTCAGAGAGCGCAGACTTCTGCCAAGCAGCTCAGTTATGGCAGTTGCTTTTCCACAATCCTTGTAAAAGATGCAATTCTGGATCACCAGGCGCTCCGATTGGACGGCCAAGTCTCTGCTCATGTCTGTCCTTGTGGAGGGCTCCTCCGCTGACACTGCAAGGGAAGCTGGAAAATGAAGTCACATAGGCTTGAAAAACGTCACTTTGCAAATAAACTACAAATCCCATAATGAAGTGAAGGGGGCAAAACCCTCAAAGCAGTCGAGAAGAAATGAATGGGTCTCTCATTATAAACTTCAGTGTTTTTTGTGATGTCAGTCTGGATCATATCCAGATGAATTTTGCCTTGATGATAGAGACATTTTCTATATATTATCCTGTAAATTTTTAAGCGAATCCATTAAGTGATGGCAGAGATGTGATTTTTTTAAAAATACGGCTCAATGTTAACTCATGGGATTTTTAGAAACTTTGGGGAATTTTTTGCATCCAGACAAATATGTGGATCACCACCAAAATTTAATGGCTTCTTCCTTAGACCAAACCACACCTGTGGTAAAATTTTTATGTAAATCCATCCAGTAGTTTTTGCGTAATCTTGCTAACAGACAAAGAGACAAACATAGCCTCCTCGGCGAAGGTAGTAAAGTTTCAGCATGAAGCATTTCAAGAGTACATTTCTTAATCAACATCATATGCTGCTTTGTGTTTTTCAGATTGAGGACAAAACCAAACCAGCAGAGCCGGTAAAAGAGGCCAAAGAGCACCCGCCAAAATCCAACCCCCAGCTCCTCCTCATGGACGCTGTGGCTGAAACAGTTGTCATCGGGACTCTTCCCCCTCTTCACTTCCTAAATGAAACAGTGTTTGAAAAGACGGCGGCAGAGAGAGAGGACGGGGAGAACATCCTGTCTCGCACCGCCGAGCAGAGGTCTGATCTCATCTCTGGCGTGTACGAGGGAGGGCTGAAGGTGTGGGAGTGCACGTACGACCTCCTGGAGCTGATGGAGAGGGACGGCAAGACCTTTGGAGGGAAGGCGGTCTTGGATCTGGGCTGTGGCGCAGGGCTGTTAGGGATATTGGCTCTGAAAAGAGGCGCCAGGCAGGTCCACTTCCAAGATTACAACAGTACAGTTATTGAACAGCTCACGGTGCCAAATGTAACGCTAAACTGCCAAGAGGAGGAGGACGGAGACAGTGAAGAGGACAAAAAGGGGGGTGGTAAGGGGAGAATAAAGGGAGGAGAGGACTGTAAAAATGTGACGGATGAGAAAGAAGATGGCGTCTCTCCACCTAAGAAGAGGGCGGTGGACTTCTTCCAGCACCCTCTTCTCACCAAGTGTCGTTTTTTCTCTGGTGACTGGAGCACATTTCTTGCTCTGGTCCAAAAGGACGACCCACAACCCAAGTACGACCTTATATTCACCTCAGAGACGATCTACAACACAGCATACTACCCTTCACTACATGAGACCCTCCACAGACTGCTGGCTCCAGACGGGCTGGTCTACCTCGCCACTAAGTCGCACTATTTTGGTGTAGGTGGGGGACTTCACCTGTTTGAGACGTTTGTGGAGGAGAAGGGTATTTTCTCTCTAGATCATCTGTGGGATGGTGAAGAAGGACTGCAAAGACATGTTGTTGTCCTACGTTTTAAAAGAGAAAAAGGCAAATAGAGCAACTATATTTACATTCTGGATGTTTTTCTATAAAGTCAGGATGCTCAAAAGCTGTTGAAATATCAAACTGCTAAAAACTGTACAAAAAAAAAACAGGAAATAAAAAACAATGAAAATATGTTCCATCTTTAAGACTAATCATTAAATTATTTCAATTTAATTTGTTTTATTCACAACATGCCGCCATTAATGTGAATTGATGCTGTACTCAGTTTGGGCTTACACCTGATATCTGAAAATTTGTTTGAGCAGGGGGGCAAAGATCTGTATTCAGACTGTAAAAATACATTTGAATGTGAAATAAACAGCTCAGCAGCACATTAGAGCACCTGGATCAGTGAACCGCCCCATTCATCAGATGTTGCCCCAGCACAACCCGACTGTCCATTGCTCTCCTTATCATAAAAGTGTTAGTTTATCACAAAATACCTCCAAACACAGGGGCTTTGTCAAGGAAAAGGTCAAATCTAAAAGAATCTCACTGTAGCATATTGTCAACTGAAAGTTTTTTGAGTAGTTTTAACCTATGAGTAGGTTCGTTATGAGGCTTTCGTTGGCAACATATACTGCAGTGTACTAACTACCGTAGGCTACTCTCCCCAAACAAAAAGCTTGCAAGTTCCTTTACTAACCTTCGCAAAGGAGGCTATGTTTTAGCCGGCGTATGTTTGTCTGTTAGCAAGATTACGCAAAAACTTCTGGGCGGATTTTGCTGAAATTTTCAGTAGATGTTGGGAATGGCCCAACTTAGCAGTGATTAGTTTTTGGTGGTTATGCGTATATTTGTCTTAATGCAAAAAAGTCCCCAAATTTCAAAAAATCCCATAAGTTAACATTGGGCAGAATTTAAAAAAAAAAAAATCATATCTTTGCCATTTCATAACAGATCGTTTCCAATTTTACAGGATAATATGGGGTCCATGTCTTTATCATCAAAGTAAATTTCATCTGGATCTGATCCAGATTGACTTCACAAAAAACATTGAACTTAATAATGGGAAATCCCATTCAATAATTCATATAAATCAAAATATTAAGTGATGTTCCCAAAACTTGTGCTCATACACGATAACAGCCTCCATGTATGTGCTGGGTTTGGTCCAGACACCATCGCAGAGGGCTGAGCACCTGACAAAAGGCCGCTGGTCTGTGGTGGGTGGTAGGCCAACAAATGGGCCTGTGGATTTGTTGTAGCCAACATAATAGCCACACAGCCCAGTATCATCTTTTATTTTGCCATAGGCAGTGTGGAACCCAATGTGCTTCCACCATTTTCTCAAGGTGAACCTCCTGTTGTTAAAGGGCTAGTTCAGGTTTTTTAGAGTGGGGTTGCTAGAGGCCTGTGGCACTGGTAAATATGAGTGCCAACTAGAAAGCACTCAGAGAGCGCAGACCTCTGCCAAGCAGCTCAGTTCCTGCAGTGGCTTTTTCACAACCCCTGTAAAAGATAGTGCCAGGATCCGGACCAAACCCAGCACATACATACACTAATAGACTAGTAATGACTAAAGACTGAAACCATGTGATGTCAATCATTTGATTATCGAGGGAGGTTTGGGACATTGATGATTCATATCTGTGGACAGTGCCATACTGTACGTCATATCAAATGAACTTTAGATCAACCTACTCACGGACGATGAGGCCTAGTTGAGGTGTGACTTAAGACCATCTTACCAGTGAAAGTGAAAATTATGAAAGTCCATCTGTTATCATCTTTGGTTAGCTTCCTCAGAGAGCATAACATGAATCATGCTGAGTTTGTTTCCTGCATGGTAAAAGTGCCTGTCACTGAGCTGTGTTACAGTTCAAAGTGTGACCATGTGAAATGGAAAATATCAATATCTGATGTTTTTGTCTTTCACCAGCCTCAGGTGTGTGCTTGAGGCTTTCTGCAGGAACCCTGGAGGTTCTGTAATTGTTTGTGGGGAGTGGAAAGTTTTCAGGGCCTAAATTAACATCATTCTAGCTGATTCAAAAAACAGCTTCAGCTCATTTTTTTGATTGTACCTGTTTTTATTTCATTGATTTCTGTTTTTTAATTAGAGACATGACTAACGTGGCTAAGTCCGTGGGGAGCTGCTGTTGGTAAGATGGTCTGAAGTCCGACCTCAACTCGGCCTCCTCGTCAGTGAGTAGGTTGATCTAAAGTTCATTTGATATGACGTACAGTATGGCACTGTACACAGATATGAATCATCAATGTTCCAAACCTCCCTCGATAATCAAATGATTGACGTCACATGGTTTCAGTCTTTAGTCATTTCTAGTCTATTAGTGTATGTATGTGCTGGGTTTGGTCCGGATCCTGGCACTATCTTTTACAGGGGTTGTGGAAAAGCCACTGCAGGAACTGAGCTGCTTGACAGAGGTCTGCGCTCTCTGAGTGCTTTCCAGTTGGCACTCATATTTACCAGTGCCACAGGCCTCTAGAAACCCCACTCTAAAAAACCTGAACTAGCCCTTTAACAACAGGAGGTTCACCTTGAGAAAATGTTGTAAGCACTTTGGGTTCCACACTGCCTATGGCAAAATAAAAGATGATACTGGGCTGTGTGGCTATTATGTTGGCTACAACAAATCCACAGGCCCATTTGTTGGCCTACCACCCACCACAGACCAGCGGCGTTTTGTCAGGTGCTCAGCCCTCTGCGATGGTGTTCCCTGCCAGAGGCGTGGAAGACAAGATTGCAAGATTCATATGCAAGGACATGCAGCTCACCAGTGTGGCCTCAGGAGGTAAATAGTAAAACCATCTAATTGAAATGTTTCTTATCTGTGTTACAGCCAGGCTGGTGGAGGGTTTGAGTATCTTCTGTTGTTACCATGTATGCTCGAAAACTTACTGAGTTTGATTTTTGGGAAAGGTGACAGCCCTGTGCTGAGTGATGTGCTCTGTATGCACATTAAAACAAATACAAATGGGAAACTGTCTGTTTCAAGGATAAGCAACATAACTGAAAGCCATTCAGCATTAAAACAGCAGGTAAACAGCTAAAATTAGCCTCTACCACCTCCCTCACATTACAATTTGATGGTATTTAACGTTACAGGCTGATAAGAATATGGTTTCAGCATCGCAACTGCAGTGTGCACATTCACTATAGTCACATCTCAGCACTCGCAGTGTCAGTTCCAAGACTCAAACCAGGTTATGATGCCTTTTGAGCATTAAATGGACACCAGTTTTCTTGTTTCGTTGACAATCTATTATCAAAGTCCATCTGTTATCATCTTTGGGTAGCTTCCTCAGAGAGCATAACATGAATCATGCTGAGTTTGTTTCCTGCATGGTAAAAGTGCCTGTCACTGAGCTGTGTTACAGTTCAAAATGTGACCATGTGAAATGGAAAATATCAATATCTGATGTTTTTGTCTTTCACCAGCCTCAGGTGTGTGCTTGAGGCTTGCTGCAGGAACCCTGGAGGTTCTGTAATTGTTTGTGGGGAGTGTACAGTTTTCAGGGCCTAAATTAACATCTTTCTAGCTGATTCAAAAAACAGCTTCAGCTCATTTTTTTAATTGTACCTGTTTTTATTTCATTGATTTCTGTTTTTTAATTAGAGACATGACTAACGTGGCTAAGTCTGTGGGGAGCTGCTGTTGGTAAGATGGTCTGGAGTCCGACCTCAACTCGGCCTCCTCGTTCGTGAGTAGGTTGATCTAAAGTTCATTTGATATGACGTACAGTATGGCACTGTCCACAGATATGAATCATCAATGTTCCAAACCTCCCTCGATAATCAAATGATTGACGTCACATGGTTTCAGTCTTTAGTCATTACTAATCTATTAGTCTACAGTCATTACTGCACCGATGTGCCTACACAGGTTCCTTACACTGGAGATGCACGTGAGCTAATCACCTGACTGAGGGAGTGTCCTCCATCTGCAGCAGGTGGCATACCCCCAAAAGAAATTACTACTGGAACGATTTCAAACGTAGAGTTGGTGCACGTGTTTCCTAAAAGGAGGAACAGACGACAGACAGAAAGGAGAGGTTGTTCCGGGGGAAGGATACATTAAAGTTTAAAATCCACTGAAAAGTGAGTTTTTCTTCACATGGGACTATTAACTACTACTTATTTCTATTTTAATCATTTGTAAATGGTGAAATGCTCACAATTCTCAGATATATTTGTCATATTTATCAACAAAGGAGTCTTGTTAGCTAGAAAGACTTTACACCAAGAAGTGTCTTTGCTGAAAAGCAAGACTTTTTGGGAGGTGTACATTTCAGCTGGCAAGCAAGGAATTTCTGTTTTTATATATCAGATGGAAAGCTACGAGGGCTGATAAGTTGTGTGCCTTGTATTGAAGAAGATAAGCAGGGATGTCCTTTTTCAGCTCTACCGTTCCCTGACTATTTAAGGCTGTGTACCTGAAGACTGGTGTCATTTGGTCAGTTTATGTCGAAGAGGTAGCTCTCTAAAGTAAACAAGGCAAGTGACTTTTGCAGAATGGACAAAATGCCCCTGTTCACAAGTCTGTCATTGCCATGGCTGCCATTAAAGATTGTGGCTTTGAATTGATTGAGCATCCGCCTTATTAGCCTGATCTCGCTCCATCAGACTTTCATCTATTTCCAAAATTGAAAAAGGCCACTTCAGGTACCCATTTTGGGTCAGATGATGACGTTATACATGCTGTGGAGGACTTTCTGAATGGTCAAGAAAAGGACTTCTTTAAAAGTGGCACTGAGGCCCTTAAACATCGCTGGCAAAAGTGTATAGATACTCAGGGTTCCCACGCGTCCTGGAAAACCTGGAAAATCTGGAAAATAATTGACCAATTTTCCAGTAATGGAAAACATATGGAAAATGAGGGAAAAAGTAAAATGTCCTGGAAAAGCTTAAATTGTCCTGGAAAATTATTTATCTTCCTTTTACCTTGTTAGTGAACAAAAAGCAAACATAGGAAATGAAATAAAAATGTACTTGGTACCTAATTCACACTTAACCATAAAATATGAGCAGATAAAATAATGCAAGTTAAGGAGTTAAATATAAAAACTCAAAACAATGGTGAAAAAAAATTAATTAAAAAATGGCAAGATAAAATTTAGGCTACTTCAACAGTAAATCAACAAAATGTATTATAAAAAAGCAGAGTAAATAAAGATAAAAAAACATAAGCATAAACTGTAAATTTATAATAGTGAGACACTACATAAAAGCAAGACTAAAAAGATAGCAAGCAAATGTTCATGCCTGGGAGTTAGAAATAAATAAATTTGAAGTCTAATATGATACAGTGGAGCTAGCTAGAGATATTGGTCATCAACCTTTAATCTTGTTTTTGAGAAGACTAGATTAACCTGAGAATTGCCCACATCAGTACTGTAACATTATCTGGTTTTGTGATATTGGAAAAGTCCTGGAAAAGTCCTGGAAAATGATTTATGGAAAAGAGTGGGAACCCTGATACTGAAGAAGGTTATGTTGAAAAACTAATGCAATATGTCTGCCAAAAGTCAAACCCTTAAATATGAGGCTCACAACGTATCAATCAGCCCTCGTATAAAAAAAAGGAAAAACCAGCTGAGATGAGGTGCTAACTTTAGCTGCTATCCAGTACACCCCAATTTCTCTCCAAATTTGACTTTCTATTGCCTTTTTGTTTAATTAGCAGTTTGAATAAGGCGAAACAACAGTTTTTTTTTATTTTCTAAGTTTGTATGTGTTTCTTTTATTTTCAGATTATTTTTTGGGGCATTTTTGTGCCGTTATTGACAGGAGAGAGAGACAGTGGATAGGCTTGTGAAGGGGGCGAGGGAGAGTAGAGGGAGGACACTCTGCAAACAGGCTGCAGGCTGGATTCGAACCCCGGCTGGAAGAATTATGTACACGGGTCGTGCCTGGGTTTCTGTGTTTCTAAACATCATGACTGTTGGGAGGGCTATGCTAACCCGTAAGCTCACATTAAAGTTATGAAAAGGGGATTTAACAGCTATGGGGATGCATCTTCATAATATCTTTATTGGCAGATAATAGCTTAAAAAGTTGATTATCTGTATGGTGGAGGCTGTATAGCTGTGACATAATAAACCCAAAGGACGTAAAAAACAGAGTGTTTGAAGGGGCATTTTCTTTAAAGAGAGCATTTCTCTGACCTGAGAGTTTAGCCAAAGGTGTCATGTTCTTCTGCTCCACAAGCCCTTTCTAAACAACATTAAAAGCAAAGAATATTGATTTTAGAGGACATGGGACCTTTTAAAATCCCTGGATCTGCATCCTGATTTGGATCCCCACCAAAACTGTATCAATTCTTCCTTGTTCCATGACCATTATTCCCTGAAAATGTCATCAAAATTCATTAACATGTTTTTGAGTTAACCTTTTTACAAACTAACTCATAGTGGCAAAAACATCTCTTCATGGAGGAGGTTGTAAGGTCAGCACTTCATTTAAAATGGTTGGCTGAGAAATTGTGTCTGTGTGGTCATAAAAGTAAAACAAAACAAAGAAATGAGTAAACCTGGAAATGTCAAGTCTTAAATGAGCTGTTCTCAAATCTCATTACCCCAAGGAGGTTATGCTTTTGCTGGCATTTGTTTGTTTGTTAGCACGATAACGCAAAAACTACTGGACGGGTTTTGCTGAAATTTTCAGGAGATGTTGGTAAAGGCCAAACTATAAAATGATTAGATTTTGGTGATGATCCAGATAACCGCCATTAGGGAACAATCATTTTTGTTCAATAACTGTCTAACTAAAATTATATCAACATGATTCTGAGTGCTAGGTGTGGGTTTTCAGGGTCATGAATCATATTATGATGGTAACTTTGTCATGGAACTATTGCTTATAGATGTAACAGCAATATGTGAGCTACCTTGGCGGAAGTTTGCGCCCTCTGAGTGCTTTCTAGTTGAAATATGTTGTTATATCCATAAATTCATCCCAACTTCCCTTGAGATCCTCACTGTCATCTCTTCACATAACATTCAGGAAGTAGGGAAAGATCTTTGACATATTTTGAACTTTAATACAATTTGCTCAGCTAAAATAGCAGCACAACATTCTTATGGCACTATTTGTCTTTGAGGAAAATGAGAATTACAACATTCTTCTTAATAGCCCAATATTCCAATGTTATGGGCAGCATTTCTTTTTTCAGACCGGGAGGCCTTTGCTGTAGTAAATACTGATCAATACTAATAAGTTTAATTGAAGTGAAAAAATCCTTTTGTTATCAATGAAGCTTTAATGTAAGGCATCTGTAAATCAAGAGTGGGAAAACACCTCAAACCTGTAATAAAATATGCTGCCTCATCTCTGATTTGCACTTTGGTCACCTCCACTTCCTCTCACCTCCTACATATAGAGATGTGAACATGTCTGCCAGTAAGAGAAGTGCAGTTGAAAGGGGGCTGTTACAGGTCTTTAGATGCATGGAGAGGAAAGAAAGGAAATGGGCTCAGTGACCTTTGCGAGTGATTTCCCCAGTGTTCAAACAGCAGCATGAAAGCCGGGCTTGTTTCTGAAGTCCGGCGCAAAATGTCAATTGCAACTTATCCCACCAGCCCAAGGATGGAGTCTGAAAGTGGATTCTGGAGTCGCTGCACATCAATGGTCGGACTCTATCAGGCCTCTAACTCTGGATTTTACCTTCAGCACCATGATCTGGCTGTGGTTATTGCACAACAGAATCATGACACATTATGAGCATATACATCCAGGAAATATGTGTAAATGGGCATCCAAGAACAAGACAGGAACTGCGGTGAAAATTTTCCATCAGAACATGGGTTCCCCCTTTTAGTCCAGAGCCAGGAAATCTGCCATTTAAACCTTACTGGGCTTTTCTGGAGAAGTCCAGACTTGTTTCTCGTATATGAGGTGAGTGGATAAGAGAATGAGGAAATCAGAGGATTTCTATGAAGGTCACCAAACAAAGAAGCGGCTTGAATTCTGATGCCCACAGGCTTAACTATATGTTTTTTTAATTTCTATTTCCTCATCAATCGTAGCTAAAGTAACATATTATTTCCTGCATCAGTCTGTTAATTTACTATTTACAGGCAGTAACTCTTTCAGGCAGTGTTTTGATATTTTATCTTCCGTTATTGTTCATGTGATCTCTTTTATACCATTTCAACAACTTACTTCTTTTAATTATGTTTTGGAGAAGTTGCAACTCTTTCCTATTCTTGCTTCATTTACGACTTCAGTTGCTCAACAGTCTGGGGTCTCTGTTGTCATATTTTGTGCTTTATAATGCTTCACACATTTTCACTGGGAGGCATGTCTGGACTGCAGACAGGTCATTCAAGTACCTGCACTCTTTTACTCTGAAGGCACGCTGTTGTAACATGAGCAGAATGTGTCTTGTCATTGTCTTGCTGAAATAAGCAGGGACTTCCCTGAACAACAAGTCGCTCAGATGACAGCATATGTTGCTCCAAAACCTGTATGCACCTTTCAGCATCAGCAGTGCCTTCACAGATGTGCGAGTTACCCATGCCATGGGCACTAATACACCCCCATACCATCACAGATGCTTTTAAACTTTGCTCTGCTAACAGTCTGGATGGTCCTTTTCCTCTAGCCCGGAGAACATGATGTCCAAAAACAGTCTGAAATGTGGACTCAGACCACAGCAGACTTTTCCACTTTGCCTCAGTCCATCTCAGATGAGCTCAGAGAAGCCGGCAGCATTTATATGGCTTTCACTTTGCATGGTAGAGTTCGACCTTGATCTTGTAGATGTAGCAACAAACTGTTAACTGACAATGGTTTTCTGAAGTGTTCCTGAGCCCACGTGGTGATATCCTTTACAGAATGATGTTGGTTTTTTATGCAGTACCGCCTGAGGGTTTGAAGGTCTTGAAGGGTTTGAAGGCATTCAGTGTTGGTTTTTGGCCTTGCCACTTGCGTGCAGAGATTTCTCCAGTTTCCCTGAATCTTTTGATGATGTTATGGACTGTAGATGATAAACTCCATAAATTCTTTGCAACTGTATGTTGAGAAATGTTCTTAAACTGTCAGACTATTTGCTAGTGCAGTTGTTCAGAAAGTGGTGAACCGTAACTCACCCTTGCTTGAAAACAACCAAGACTTTCAGGAATGCTCCTTTTACAGTGACACTCACCTGTTTCCAATTAACCTGTTCACCTGTAGAATATTCCAAACAGGGTTTTTTTTTTAGCATTCCTAAACTTCTCCAATGTTTTTTCATTAAAAATTAACACCATTCTGTAAAGGATATCACCACGTGGGCTCAGGAACACTTCAGAAAACCATCATCAGTTAACACAGTTCATCTCTACATCTACAAGGTCAAGGTCAAACTCTACCATGCAAAGACAAAGGCGAATATCAACAACACCTTGAAATGCTGCAGGCTTCTCAGGGCCCAAGCTCATCTGAGATGGACTGAGGCAAAGTGGAAAAGTCTGCTGTGGTCTGAGTCCACATTTCAGACTGTTTTTGGACATCATAGATGTGGTGTCCTCCGGGCTAAAGAGGAAAGGAAGGACCATCCAGGGCAAAGGTCAAATGCCAGCATCTGTGATGGTATGGAGGTGTATTAGTGCCCATGGCATGGGTAACTTGCACATCTGTGAAGGCTCTATTAATGTTGAAAGGTACAAACAGTTTTTTTTGTTTGAGGAGTATCCCTGCTCATTTCAGCAAGATAATGAAGAGTAGTAGTAAAAGAGTGCAGGAACTTGACTGACCTGAATGTAGTCGAGACCTGCCTCCCATTACAAATGTGTGGCACATTATGAAGCTCAAAATACCACAACAGAGACCCCAGTTGTACATGAAGCCAGAACGGGAAAGAATTCAACCTACAAACAATTCAACAATCAGTATCCTCAGTTCCTTAAACATTTATTGATTGTTTTTAAGCGTTCTTTGTTCAGGGCTCCTTCTACATGCCCTGATGTACATAAAAATCTTTTTTTTTTTAGCTATAGTCTGCACCTATCTTAATTTTATTTATAACTTGTCTCTATTTTATAATAAGTTAATTTTTTTTGTGTTCTTTGCTGCCAAAGACGATGCCAAACTATTTTTCACTGTACAAATTCTGGTGCCTAACAACTGTTTATATAGTGATAATAAAGAGCTATAGCTCAGAGCTATTCCAAAAAGGAAAGATGATGTACCACAGTGGTAAACATGCCCCATGGCCCAGCTTTTTTGGAGCACGCTGCAGACATATAATTCAAAATTAGTGAGTATTTGCAAAAATCATCCCAGCTTAATTGGAATTGGGGTTGGTATTTAAATGGGATGTGACATAATTTCCAGCTCTGAGTTCTGAGGTTAATGGAGCACACCACGTTATGCCGAGTTTGAGGAAAGTTACTATTCACACTCTGAAGAATGGGCGATACAGACAGACTGACAGAGCTCTGTATGGACGGACAAACAGCCCAAAAGCATGCTTTGTATTAGAAGCAAGAAAGCTGTTTCTTACTCACTGACCTTATCGTGTTTTGTTTATCTTATCGAACGTGATCACGATTACATCCACGTAATGTTTGACTATGACTGGAGAGCAAACAGCTATTTTAGGATCCCTCTGAGTCGACCCAGTCCGACCTCACATGCTACTCAAACATCCACGTGAATTGAACTCATCCTTAAAATACACAGGGTATACGCAGCTGCTGGTAAACTACATGAAGACAGATACATCACTTTCCTCAGAAACATACTATCACACATGACTGTACATTTCAACACCCACAGTGTTTTGACAGACTTTCCAGTTCCTGATTGTGTAAATAAACTGTAACATGTTGAGGACCGCCTCCCTCATACTAAAGCCAGTTTCTGTTTGCATCGATCCGCGGCCTACAGACTTCCAGTGTGTGTGTAGGCTGCGTCATCTCCACAGCTGTTCAGGGCCCTGTGGGGGAATTCCTGGTTCCTCGAGCAGAGGCAGCCTTTCCCCTGCTTACTTTATGGGAACAGGGGGCAGGGCAAGTCAGATGGTTTTCCTCAGAAACTATTATGTGTTGATTCACTGTGAGGGGGCGTGCTGTTCACTCCCACTGTTTCCTTCTTACTGGGAAGTGACTGTCAGGCTTACCGAGCAGAGGGAGTGTATGAGAAACAGACAGAGACGGAGGGCGGGAGGGAGGGGAGGCTGATGGGTGATGTGAAAGGTGATGGTATTTAAGGTGCTTTGCTCTGAATGTCACACAGTATGCCGGATCCCTTCTTGGGACTTGGAGGACATGGGAGAGTGGGCTGAGCAGGCAGGTGAACGGAGCAGGGATGGTGGGCTGTACGTCCGTACTTTTGGGAGGAACTTGGTGCTTTCTGCTGGGTAATTTAGGCCACAGCTCGACTTCTGGAGGGCCTTACCGAGGAGCTATGACCAAGACCTGGAGAGCAAGGAATCACTGAATCGCAGGGGTAAGTATGAGGGTAAGAAACCATCCAAACTGGTCAACATTTGTGTTTTTATTACAGGATACTAGAACTGGGCAATCAATCAAATTTTAATCTCAGTTACGAGTACTGCCTTTCACGATTATGAAAACTGAAGATGGAAAGATCACTGTGCCACATGACATGTTGAACTTTTTTCTATTATTGTTATTATTAGCATTATCTTAAAGATAGTTGTATTTTAACATGTATTTTTCTATGTGTTGCTCGTTCCTTATTGTCAAAAATGATTCATAATCATGATTGTAACATCTATCAAAAAAAAATCGCCATTATGATTTTCGCCATATTAGAGCAGCCATACAGGATTAATAGTTTCATCATGTTTAACGATTTCATATTTTTATTCAAAGGTTAAGCTGATGCTGTCATTTATGATAGGAAGTCTCTTTTTTTAAGTTATAGTCATACTACATTAAAGCTCTAAGAGGCAATCTTGCCTGACCATGTAGAAAAGGACGAGGAATTCAGTCACTGTTAAGGTCACATTAATGTCAGTTTCAGAGGGCCAAATTGTTATAAATTAAAGTATACTATTAAAAAGACAATTAAAAACACAACAAATTATAAAAAGCAATGAATATCTAGCATTTATCAGAAGGTATATCTATCATTTTAGGCTCAAAACCAAACAGTAACGAGACTAACATAGATTTAAAGCGACTAAAAGCAGAGCCGATTTTAGGATCACACCTTTATGGAGGCTCAGCTCAAAGAAATTATGACATAAAAAAAGTGTTCAATTCACTCAAACTACCCACGTCAAGAAATATTTCACTACATGCGAGACTCTAAATAAGAGCGCTAGCGAGTTTTACGCTATTGTTTTTTAATAATAATCTATATTTCTACAGTTCTTTTCCAAAACAAAGTTACAAATTGCTTTACAATGACAGCCATTATAAAACAGCACAACAAAACGTTTCAACTCAACAGGCAAGACAAGTTTTAAAGTAATTGGCAAAATCATAACAAAAATCTTTTAAAATAACTCTAAAAAGGTGTAAAATTATTTAAAGGAACTATAAAAAAATGCAAAAAGTCAAGTCAAGTAAAATCATGAAAGGCCCGCCAATGAAAGTCTTAAGAAGAGATTAAAAGAGGTCACTAACTCAGCTGACCTGATCTCCTCGGGCAGATCATGCCACAGTTTTGGAGCCCTCTCTAAAAATGCCAAGACCTTTGCCCGACTGCCTTAGTATTCGTGTTGGCTGATATGGTACTAAAAAAGTCAGAGATGTAGCTTGGAGGGAAGCGATGGGCTTTCAAAGTAACCACTAAAATCTTAAATCAATCCTAAAACATTAAGGGAACCAGTGCCAATTAGTTACTTTTCCCAAAAGTAATTAAAAGTTATTTTCAGATCACATTTGTTTGTAAGTCAGCGTAACAGATAGTTCAACGTATTGTTGAGACATATTTAACAACTTTTTAAAACTTTTATATCTGCAAACTTTTGATTTTAGGATTTGTCAAACTCTACTTTCACACTTTACATCATAATCACTTAATCTAAAGTAATTTACTCATGTTTCTGTTCCTTTAAAAGGCCTTAAAGACATAATTTCTCGCCAAAAACAGTCCAGCTTTTATCTGACTAACCGCTTGGTATTTCTGCCATTTATTATGAAAGGCATTGACTTCCACTTTATCCTGTCGTAGAATTATCGTCCAGAATTTAGTGCTTCGCTTGCTCTTACATCAAACAAAGAGCTTTACAATTTTTGTTGTAATAAAAAATTTAGAGGGAACTGGTTTTATGGTGCAGCTTTAATTTGTTGACTAATTATTTTCGTTATGGTTTTCATCAACAACCTTTTTTCCCCTGATGAAAACTAGACAGTAGCTAATAAAAACAAGTGCACATGGACAAAAATTAAAACTAAATAAACTGATGTTTTCGTCAACAAATAAAAACTAGACTAAAATGTTTGACCGAGACTTAATCCAATCAGACCTAATTTGGTCATCTTGAACTGAGATGCTCTGCTCGGTAGCCTAAATAAAGGTGACTGCATTTCACACAAAAGTTCAATTTGTTTCTGTTAACTTTTTAACATTCAAACTTTACTAGCATTCAGTAAAGGGTTATTAGATGTTTAACTTTATCCAAGTGTAAAATGTGACTTCAGAAATTCAAAGAAACATAAAAACTGCCTTACACTTTAGTCGACTAAATTTACAGAAGATTTCGTCGACTAAAATGTTGTGAAGTTTCATCGACTAAAACTAGACTAAAATTAAAACAATTCGGATGACTAAATTATAACCACAACTAAAAGACATATTTAGGCAAAAAACTAAAACTAAATTAAAAAGTGCTGTCAAAATTAACACTGGTATGTTAGTATTTTAGGGGGCTAAGGTGGGGGCTAAGGTGGAGTTCAAGGGTTGCTTCAGGCCCCCTTAAAAGGATCTAAAATGGCCAATGAAGTACTTTTTTGGTTCTCAAGCGGCATGGCAGGGCACACTGCAGGTTTCAGTCAGGTTTGGGAGCACGTCCCAGGTCGGCACTTTACCCTCAACATTCCTGACGACTTGTCTGCACCACCAGCAATGTTCACTTCATTCGTAGAGGTTTATGTGCAATGGAGTTTAAGGAAGTAAGCCCTACGCCCCGAGGCTCAGGAGGTAAAAGACACCAACCCCTACAGCGCAGTTACCAACCGTCGTAACCATAACACTGTTGTGCCTTAAGACAAGTCCAGGTGTGCCTTAGAAATGTGTACCATCAAGGATCATCAATACAACTGTACAGAATCTAAAGAATGAGTTTTTAATTTACTCCATCAGGACTTTTTATGATTCAGTTTCTGTATAAAACTGCAGACAAATGCCTTTTATACAGTCTGCAGTCAACAGACAAGGCCTGTTGGGATGGATATTTAAACAGAACCTGATATGCATTCATAAAATCTAAAAATAAGTCATATTTAGTCTCATAAATACTGCCGTTCAGTCTCACTGGTCCTGTGACAGAGGGCCATATTATCATATCAGTGGTGCACAAAGATTCCTCACGTCCTGCGGGGGGGTGATGAGCTCCAAGAGCTTCTGCATCATCACATTAAACCAAATACGTCACCCTTGGACTGTCATCTCGAGGAAAAAAATAATCAAAGTCTGAAATTCTGTGAGACTTGTTGGTTTAAATATTAATCCAGTGTTGAAATCTGAGTTAAAATCTGCGTATTAAAAATCCTTATCTTACAAAGTCAGCCCAAAAGAATGACTGTAAGATAAATTCAGATTAAATGTCATACGGTAATTATGTGTTAAAATAAAATATTAAGAAAGAAGAAGGCTAATGGGGCTTAAATGTAAATACATTTTCAGGGTTTTGTGCATTTCTGAATAGATTTTTAGGAAACAGAAAGGTAAAAGCCCATTTCACACATAAACAAATACCCTTAAAATGTCCTAAATTTTCCTCCTCTATTGCCTGGCAGGCAAACAGCAGGAAAGTTCCAGCCGTGAGGTGCAAGTGTGAAAAAGCAAATTAGGGAACCCTGTAGGTGTATTACCCTTAAATGTTCTTGAAAATGTTCTGACAAGCAAAAAATTCAAGGATGGTGCTAAAAAAAATTCCAGGTACAGTCTGGGGAAAACCCGGCTGTTTGGAAATTCAGAGAATTTTGCAGGTTGTTTTGCATTTGATTCAATAGGTCTTTTTTTAGGAAATAGAGGGGAAAATATAAAGATTTGCAAGAAAATTTTATGAACAAATGTCTGTATTCACACTTGCAGCTTATCTTTAAAGATTCAGGAAAAGTTCAGGGTTTTTGTGCATGTGTTTTAATGTTTGTAAGGGAATGTACGAGTGGGAGAGTCAAAGTATCAGGGGGCAGCAGGTAAAAACAAGCTGTTTACAATTTCACATGCAGTTCACAGAGAGAATTTCAGGAAAATTTAGACATCTTGCCTCTGTGAGTGGAGTTAAACATGTCTCAGTTTGCAGTTATTTTAAAAGTCTCTTAAATCCAAGATAAACTTTCATTAAAGCTCCAAACAGGGGATTTTTGTGTTGGATTAAAGGCATGAGAAATCTGGTTGTTTCCGGGTCAAACTGCTGAAGCTTCCTGAACATGTTCAGGTGTGGCTTTCCCCTAGAAGTCCATCGTGCTGAATGACACGTCTCCTAAAGAATGCTCACTCATACTGGACAAACCCCAGAGACGGAGATAACTGAGGATTTATCTGAACTGTCACTGTTGATATAGATCTGCAGGATTTTTTTTGGTGATGGCAGAGATCCTTCAGGTTAATATCCAACTAATGGTGGAGCGTTAAAGATATAAGACCCAGCGAGTTATCTGTCTGTAACAAAGGTCTTTTCCTGTTCAGGGAGTGTTTGTCCGTAAACGATGACTCACTTCATCCCTTGACCAGAGAGATATCACAATGGTCTGATTCAGTTTCATTTCAGAGGCTCTCAAGCATTTCCAGGAATAGATAAGTTGAGAGCGTGGAGTCTCAGTAGCATTTAGTCTGGATCCTAACAGCTGTAAACTTCTGTTGAAGGTTTGGTTTAATCTCAGACGGCTGGAAATTCCAACAAACCGCTCATGACGATGTTTTAGTGAAAGTTATGTTTACTTTATTTCAGCCCTTTTCCAGCATAGAAACTGAAGCCTGACAATAAATAAACTTTATGCTTTTCTGGTATTAACAACAGAAGATAAATAATTCACTACAAATGACCTAATATAACAACCACCCATTCACATGATCTATTACAACTCTCAGCACCAAGAGGGCCACATGAAACCTTTTTCCACTCCTGAGGGCAATTTATTAACAACCTACCAGAAACTATCAAGAAATAAATACGTCTTGGAAAATATCAAATATATATCTTCCAATCTTCCATAAAATTGATGATACCAACATTTATATACATAATTTAACTAATAATGCATAATTGAGGAGCCTGACATGAAATTAAAGCCAATTTAGGCTTCATTTTAATTGGGATAAAACAAATGTGCACCAGTTTTTAAGCACAAATATTAATCTTTACCATTGTATCCAATTATAGAAATTCAGTACTATATTTTCATGCTCCATGAAAGAGATTTAGAGGATAAATATGGCCAAGTAAGATCTTTCATTTCTTACAAAATGACAAAACATACACCAGTAGTCTAAGCTTATACATACATATATCTTTGATATATTTTAGTTTGTATTGGTATTTCGGGTTGATCAGATTTGTTTCCTCATGTCTGAAATTTCTTTATTTTTGGAATTGTCTGGAACAGAGGAACAGAGTGTGTTGGGCAAAATAATTAAAAAACGACAATCTGTTGTAAATGTACCAGTATATCTAAGTTTTATATGTAGTTAAATTACCACAGTAACTAAACTCAACCAAAGCTGTGATGTGAATAGTGTAAAATGCCCCAGGGATGGGCAAGTGGCAGCCCAGGGGCCACATGCGGTCTTGTCCGAGTCCATGACAAGCAGGTAGACACCATTCTTTCAACTGTGCGTCCAGTAACAGGGATGAGACAGATAAAGCTCGCCCACTGCTACTTAGCTTAGCTCAAACACTGGGAGTCAATGGGTAGCGCGCTAGCCTGCCTCTGCCTACAGTCATCAGATAAACTCTTCAGCAACTCTAAATGTTCCTGTGTGCTTGTCGTGACTTTTTTTTTGTATCCCTTTATGTTATGTTATCTTTTATTATCTTCATATTATCTTCTTCTACTCCGAAACAGAGGCTTTGTTTTTGTTGACCTACTTCAGTGGTGGTTTTCGCTAGAGATGTGACATTCGCGAACGAGTTGAGTCTTAAGAACGACTCTTTTATGTGAACGATGAGAACCCGTTCGCAGTTGTGAGTGAGCCGTTCGTTTCTTAATGGCTCACTCACTCATACACTTAAAAGAGCTGTATCTCTTAATGTTAAAAAGAGAGCTTACATAATTTTCAAGCCTGGAAGTAAAACCCTCTCAGACAACATCCAGCTCCTTGTCACTGCTGATGTCCCTCTGAAATGTTTCATCTGTACAGTTTTTAGGTGTTATCATACAGCAGATGACAAGTTAAACTGGAAAAAGCACATTTCATTTGTGTGTGTTCTCGTTCATAATACCGTTGATTTTCACTCATTTGTCCGCGCCGTTCCCACAAATGAACCCATACCATAACGAAATCTAAACCGTGTTTCACTGTGGGTGTATCAAAACCCTCTCCAGCTCTTCTGCGGACATAAACACGGGTCCAGAGATCCTTCTTCTGGTCATTAACAGTCCAGTGTTTGTGCTTCATGGCAGATCTGAGGTGCTTCTGGTGTTTGCAGCCCTAAATAAGGGCTTCATAGAAATCCTCCTTGGTAACTTTTTCAGTGCTCTATGTTTTTTTTAAATTTATTTATTTAAACAAACATACACAAGACAAGACAAAGCAAAACAAAAACAAGCTGGGATTAACAATACAAAAAACAGAAAGACAAACAGAAAAATCAGTCCCAAGTAAGCGAGAGAGGTACATTATAGTGTGAAACACAGTGGGAGCTAAATTAAGAGAAAAAATACAAATAGATAATAATAATAATGATAATAATAAAGTTTTTGTTATATAAATGCTCTTGTCATTATAGCAGAAATGTTTACATTAACATAATCAAGGAATGGTCTCCCTTTTTTTTCAAAGGCACAATTTTTGTAGTGCAGGAGACAAGTCAAAAAGTCAAGAGGTATATATTGCATTCAATTATTGTCCCATGCAAGTGCTGTATGTTTAAAATAAAGATGTAAATGCAGGTAGTGAGCTTAGCAGCCTAATGTTCTCAGGAGAGGGTTTCCAGAGCTCAGGGGCTCTGATGGCAAACGCCCAACTTGACCAGGGAACAGCTAAAAAGGTCCTCAGAGCTTGGTTTGGGGCATAAGGTGATAATATTTCTGTTCTGAAGGAATGAGCCAACCTTTGACCTTGCATAAGCCCACATGAGCACAAACACATCATCTCTATATGACAAGTTTTTACACACAAACATTAAATGTGACAGTAAAGACTTAAAATCAGCCTGAATACTTAATCAACTAGAAAGCACTTGAAACCTCCGCCAAGGTAGCTCACATATTAGTGTAACATCTAATAGCAATAGTTTCATGATAAAGTTACCATCATAATATGATTCATGACCCTGAAAACCCACACCTAGCACTCTGAATCATGTTGATATCATTATTAGACAGTTATTGAGCAAAAACGATCATTCACTAATGGCGGTTATCTGGATCACCACCAAAATCGAATCAGTTTTAAGTTGGGCCGTTACCAACATCGCCTGAAAATTTCAGCAAAATCCATCCAGTAGTTTTTGTGTAATCTTGCTTACAAACAAACAAACAGACAAATAAAAAGCAAACAAAAACATAACCTCCTTGGCGGAGATAAAAACTGTAAAGGTGTGTTTTCACATTCACATGCATTCAAACGAACGTCTTATTCTAATGTAGAGCTCAGATGCTGGGCAAGATTGATGTCTTCAGTACTGGTTTAACTGGAACCATAACGGCCTCTTGCATAATGTTTCCAACGAAAAAGGGAGCTCATCATCACCCTGACTTTCTTCAGAAAAACGTCTGTTCTAAAATAACTGAATCTCGGCCCTCATGTTTCACTGAGCTCTGAAATTAGGTGAGTCATTGTCAACTGGCGGGTTGGGACCCAAAAGTGGATCATGCAGATGTTTCCAGAGGGTTGTGAATGTGTGATAAAAAAAGAATAGCTGACTAAAGTTGGCGATGAACATCAGCCTGAAGCAGAAATAGACTTTAGTTTACTCTGATGCTGCTATACCAGGAACATTCGGGTTGTTTTCTTGAGCTGTTGACTTAATAATCTGCTTATCTTGGGACAACAAACCAAGTTTTTACATAAGTAAATATTTCTCAACATTACTTTATTATTTAAGCCAGAGATTAAAAAAAAAAAAAACTGTACACGCATGCGCATTCCCAGAGTGCTGATGCTCCTTTTAATCACGTTTGCTTCGCCTTTTTCTTTATCAAGTAATTTTGTTTAATTTAGGGTTAAAAAAAAAATCAATGTTTTCTCTTCAATAAATTTGAGGGATTCTGAACATTTTGGTGGTTATTTTTCACTAAGACGGTGTTGAGGTGGGTACAAGTGTCAGACCAGCAGAGAACCACAAGAGTATTTGACTTCATTTGGTGTCATTCAGTGAAAATATTCCTATTCAAAAATGAGCTTTTTTACAGAGAGAGAATTTATTACTCAAAGAGGAAACCTTGACTTTAAGAGAGTGAACAACAATGAAGGGGGATTTTATGTCTTTATGGCAGTCAATTTTTTAACAGCTAAAGCTCAAAACAAGCAAAAAAATTAATTCTAATTTAGAAAATGTACAAAAATAAAGAAGATGAGAAAACTGGTCTCTGGTTTTGTTCACTGATTTATGTCTGTGTCAGTTGACCACAGGAAGAACAGCACTCGTCTAAGTATGAGATAGCTGATTGTTGGATCAATAAACAATTCAATTCAATTCAATTTATGTATATGTTAAGGCTTTATGGTGGCGTAGCAGGTAGAGCACATGCCTCACAGCAAGAAGGTTGCTGGTTCGATCCCCAGGGCCTTTCTGTGTGGAG
Source organism: Cetoscarus ocellatus (assembly GCA_037902135.1). Classification (NCBI taxonomy): domain Eukaryota; kingdom Metazoa; phylum Chordata; class Actinopteri; order Labriformes; family Labridae; genus Cetoscarus; species Cetoscarus ocellatus. The sequence goes on along the minus strand of JBAMNC010000011.1, from coordinate 103,521 downwards.
TTGGCATGTGCGTGCATGAGTTCTCTGCACTTAAGCTTCCTCCCACAGACCAAAAACGCTCAATAGTTGATTGGTTGGCTCCAAATTGCCCTTAGGTATGAGTGTGAGAGTGAATGGTTGTCTGTCTCTCTATGTGGCCCTGTGATTGACTGGTGACTGGTTCAGGGTGTACCCCGCAACCCCGAAAGAGATAAGCAGTGTATGTGATGGATGGATGGGTCAATTATTTTGGTAGTAAGATGGAGGAGATATTTGTGTTATTGCTGTTAAAAAAGCAGAATGAAATGAATAAAAAAGTATAAAAGTTGTCAAACAGCAGTTATCTTTATGTATATTAACTGCTTTATATTGAGTTTATTGGCTAATATTAGTGTTTATGTTTATTTTATTGCTGTTTATTGCTTCTGTAATTCGTTTATCTTTTATTTTCACATTTTGAATGGACTTGACTGTTTTCCCACTTGTTTAAAACTACATTTTTGCTGTGATTTATTTTGTGAATAACAAACTTAAACAACTAAAAAATCCTTTTTCACACATAATACACAAAAAATATTTTGTATGACCTCCTTTGGCCTTGATAACAACTTTATTTTTGCACATTGTTTATATTTAATTGTTAAATATTTATTTTGTTATTGAGATCCTAATAGTTTCTAGTTGTTCCCACAGACTTGTTTTAGACTAAACTTTTGTGCAATAAGTCTTTAAATCTTTTAAATTCCAAATCTGTGTGTAGATCAGAATGCAGCATATTGTCTTATATTAGTGTTTATGTTAATTTCAGTGCTGTTTACCTAGTCTGTCATTTGTTTATCTCCTTTATTTTCATATTTTGAATAGATTTGACTTTATATCACACTTGTTCTGTTTTCTGGCTGCGTAAAAGTGTTTTCACCTGCATGTCAGAAAACAACAGATGCTCTTTATTCACACACTGATGTCAAGTGTCACTTCAAGCCAATTACATTAACACACATTTAAATACCTCCATGCACCAGTGATGCAGCAGTGAGAGCAGATTTGGGACAAAAACTGAAGGAGTTTTTCACTGAGCCAAGCACTCTGATGTTGGACATTAAGATGAGTGTGAGATGCTGAAGGACTTAAACCATCTGAGGACCACTTAGCTCCTGTCTTAAGTGCTCTACCATGAGAACTGAATTCCATAGATGGTGGCGTCCTCAGGTCGTCTATGGGCTCAGTTCTTTTGGTACGGTACCACCACACAGCACCAGGAGGCGGGAAATATTACCAACAAAATCTGCAGGTAGAATTCTTTCCAGCATGTCTAATTTTGGCAAAGTGTTTTTCTCTAAAAAAAAGGTGAGTATATGCTTAATTTTACATACATGCTGCTTCTATCAACATGTTTTGAAGAATTTTCTGAAATTTTAAGTTTATATTCATCTGATTGCTCGGCAAAGCAAAAGAGAGACTGTTGAGTGGATGTCTTTGAAGCACTTTATCATGATTTGTTTGTTTGCCTTGTTTTATTTAAACATATAATGTACTGTATTTTACTGGATGATCCTGTGAATATTTTTGCCATTATAGGTTGTTTTTTTTTAATTTCTGGATTGGTGAAACTCGTCTGCACACGGATTTCTTTATTTTTAGAAACTGATAAATAAATCGTGTACTCTGAATATTGTTTTGTTGTCAATAAAGTAAATCAAAATGAATTATTTTCTTTTGTCATTTGTGAACTGTCCTCACATTCCTTTATATTCTTTATTTTTATCACTTCAACTTGTGAAAAGGGTGCTTTATTCATCTGAGAATGGGAAACAAGATTAATTTATTTCACCCACACTGTCAGAGAGCCACAAGACAAACTGCTACAAGCTCATAATTTATCATTCATATTTACGTTATTAAATTAAAGAACAACTAAAGCCTTTATATAATGACTTTCATAATTTATAATGTAATACAAACAGTAAGACTTTAGTAAATGAACTAAACCACTTTTCAGCTCAAAAAATGTAATTCCTTTTTTAACCATACTCCCCAAAAACGGTTTGGAAACTTTAATTCAGTCTATCATTTCTCCCCTTTAATAAGAGCACTTAATATTGTATTTTATATCATTGGAAAGCATGATTAGTCACAGAGGAACAACTTCGTGGCTTGTGTATTTGTGGAGTGAGCAAGACAGTTAACTGTGTTTTAACTAGAGGCCAAAAATCCCCAGCAAGTAGAGGCTGGTGTTCCAGTGCAGAGCGGCGGCATCATTTGGTGTCAGGCCTGGTGCCATTTCCAAACAAGAAGTCAAAGACAGACCGTGAGGCAAAAAGACAACACCCCAAGATAACCGGTTCCTCACCCTTGATTTGCTGAGGAACTAATGGCTTTCTTCCACAGAAAGAAGAGATTTGGGAGATTTTTTGGGGCACTACCAACACGTTTAGCTGAAGTAATAATAGTGATAAACTTCATTTATATAGCACTTCTTAAAATCAAGTTACAGAGTGCTTCACAAGGACAGAAATAATTAAAAATACAATAAATGAAAGAATTAGGGCGATATTGAGAAGTAATGAGAGGTGTTTTTTATTTATTTATTTGTTTATTATTATTTTTTAATTTTCAAACTAAAATGTATTATTTGGTTTTCATAATAGCAGATAACTCTAAAAAAAGTTTAAAAAAAAGTTGTAAAAGCAGCCAACTTTACAAAAGGAGAGCAAATATAAGCAGCCAAAACTTCAGAATGTTTCAGTGATTAAATTATTAAATGCTTCATTACATTTACAAAGAAAAAGTGAGAGCATTCAAGGACAGATTCTCCATAAAGTTAACAAAAAAAAACACTCAAACGTATGGTCGTCTTTTTTTATGCAGCTCTTATCTCTGCTGTGGTTCCATAAAATCTTCCATGTTGGCGGCTGTTAGCAAAGTTGAATAATAAGATTATGTCACTGCCAACATGGTTTTAATTATAGCATCACTGAAATCATGGAAGTTTCCAACTGCGCCTTCTGAATAAGCAGCATTTGGACTTTGGAGCATGAATTTCCATCAGGATCAATAAAGTATTCATCTATTCGTCTTTTAAGGGCCTTTATAATTTATATCACACTTTATCTGAGGAAATGTCTCATAAATAAAGACACTGTAGGCGTCTAGTTTGCACTCAGACTGAGTAACATCTGGAGAGTCCACTCAGTGGTTTCATTTTTATTCTGTTTTAACAGTCTGGTTAAGGCCTCCATGCTTGGGTATTAATTCTTTTTATTCTATTTTTATTAAAGGTTTTTAAAAGAAAAAGATTGACAGACAATCCGAAAATACATAAAATAAATATCCCAAAACCACGACCCCAAGCACGTTCCCGGTTTAGACATACATGGACAAAGACAAACATACACAAGAATATGCATCTGAGTATACACAGAATTAGATGTACACATTAAATGCACACACCTGCTACATCCAATTTACACTTACATATCCATGTGAAAAAATAAGATACAAATAACAGCGACAACAACAGTGACAACGCCGGAAAGAACAATGTGGTCTGACATGAGGCCATAATGTTGAATGCATTGAATTGAATTGAACCTTATTTATTGAGAATATATTCAAAAGAAAGATAAAAACAGAAATAGAAGAAAACTTATACTAAAGTCGTTACATACAATATATTGGAAAAGAAGTGGGAGGAAGTAAAACTTATCAAGTCCCACCCCTTCTCCACTGGTTAGTTAAACATAAATACTTCCATATTTTACAAAGGAAAAACAGTTTCTACGCAAAAAAATTTGTGATCTAACAAAACAAAAAAGAAAAACAAAAAAAGAAAAAAAAACAACAAACCACAAAACAAAGTAATCATCCTTCAATCTAGTGGGATACCTCCTGTTTTATCCATATATCTACTGAAAATTATATTTTACGCATTAATTTAAATTTCATCAGGCCTTAGCATTGCTTTAGATTCTGTTGTAACCCATTCCACAAAATAATGTAGACTGCAGCCCAAAACACCGACATGAAAAAAACACATTAAAATAACATAAACAAAATTAAATAGAAATCATAATTATTTGAGAAGGTTATGTTAAACTCAAACCACATAGAGCAATTGTGATTTATTTATTTATTTATTATTGGTTTCTTTTTGTTTTTCACTCTCTAAGAGGGAATCTTGTTATAAAAAAACTCACTGCTCGGGTTTACTGCATTAATACCTTCACCAATGCGTTTATCTGAGAGCAAGATAACTCAAAAAGTCCTGAATGGATTTTGATGACACTTTCAGGGAATGTTGGTCATGGGAACAGGGTTGATTTTGACAGCACTTTTTAATTTAGTTTTAGTTAAAGTCTTTTGCCTAACATATCTTTTAGTTTTAGTCATAATTAAGTCATCTAAATTGTTTTAATTTTAGTCTAGGTTTAGCTAATGAAATTTCACAACATTTTAGTCGACGAAATCTACTGTAAATTTAGTCGACTAAAGTATGAAGTGTAAAGTGTAAGGCATTTTTTATGTTTCCTTGAATTTCTGAAGTCATGTTTTACACTTGGATAAAATGAAACATCTAATAACCCTTTACTGAATGCTAGTTAAGGTTGAATGTATAAATGAACAGAAACAAATTGAACTTTTGTGTGAAATGCAGTCACCTTTATTTAGGCTACCTGGCAGAGCATCTCAGTTACAATACCAGAACTGACAACAAACAGTGAACCTGCTCTACATGAATATATCAATTCATAAAGAGAGTAGCTCTGATTGGATCGCTCCACAACTTATCCCACCACCATGAAGCTAAGGCAGTTGCGGTTGGATGTCCCTCTTAACTCATCCAACCTTTCCACACAACCAAAGTAGCTGTGATTGGATGTATTCCTAACTTGTCCCTACTTTCTACATGACCAAATTAGGTCTGATTGGATTAAGTCTCCGTCAAACATTTTAGTCTAGTTTTTATTTGTTGATGAAAATGTCAGTTTATGAAAACTATGAATAAAATAATTAGTCAACAAAATTAACACTGTATGGCACAAGGAAGAAGTGAGTAGATTTTAGCGGCGATCCGCAGTTGCAGTGGATTTGGGTACTACCCACATGCTTCGCTGAGTTGCTCATTCCACAAATGCTCGATCCTGACAAGTTGAAACTTATGGTAAAGGTGACTAATCAGGCTTAACAATGATACGAAATACAACAACAAATAAAAAGAGAAGAATCAACAGAAAAAAAAAACATTTCCAAACTTTTTGAAGAGTATATTAATGTGTTTAAGGTTCAGATTTTCTGTAGATTTCTGTAAGTATTATTCAAACCTGATCTCACAGCCTAAAGCACACAGAGCGCAGGGTCAGTTGTCTGTTACAGTCATTATGAAACTGTCAGGCTTCAGACCACATCCCCTCCAGTCTGCATGTCATGATGACTTCTCCTTTGTTACATCCTTAAAGTGAGGGTGTATTTCAACTGAACTCTGACTCAACAAGAAACACGAATGACCCACCATTTGTGAGAAAGTTCTGACCCAATGACCACTTTACACTCAATGTAAGGGTGTGGTATCAGACTGTCTCGATCTGTGGTTTACTGAAATACATCACAATACAGCCTGTGAAATGTTGAAAGCTTCGTAAAACCTCAAAATGTTTGGTTATTTGTTCAGACTAAAGTATGTGAGCTTCACTGAATCACTTCATCTAAAAAGCAACTTTTAAATGCTTATTCTATTTTATGAGCTGCGCTGTGGCGCAGCAGGAAGTGCCTCACAGTGAGAAGGATGCTGGTTCAAATCCCCAGTCAGTTAGGGCCTTTCTGTGTGGAGTTTGCATGTTCTCCCCGTGCAAGTGTGGGTTCTCTCCTGGCACCCCGGCTCCTCCCACAGACCAAAAACATGCTCATTGTTTGACTGGTGACTCTAAATTGCCCTTAGGTGTGGGCGTGAGCGTGAATGGTTGTCTGTCTCTCAATGTGGCCCTGCGATTGGCTGGCAACTGGTCCATGGTGTACCCAGCCTCTTCCCTCATGTCAGCTGGGATAGGCTCCAGCCCCTCTGTGACCCCAAAAGGAATAAGTAGTATAGATCATGGATGGTTTAGAGGATTTAAAAAACAGAAATAAAGATCATCCGAGGAGTGTGTGCACTTTATACGCCTGACTGCTGTTTACCTCCGCCAAGGAGGTAATGTTTTTGCCGGCGTATGTTTGTTTATTTGTCTGTTTTTCTTTTTGTTTGTTTGTTTGTTTGCAAGATTATGCAAAAACTACTGGATGGATTTTGATGAAACTTTCAGGAGATGTTGGTAATGGCCCAACTTAGAAATGATTTGATTTTGGTGGTGATCCAGATAACAGCCATTAGCAGACAATCGTTTTTGCTCAATAACTGTCTAACTAATAATTAGGGATGCACGATATTGGATTTTTGCCGATATCCGATATGCCAATATTTTTTTATTTATTATTGCCCATACCAATACTGATATTTCTGGTGAAGAGCACAAGCTCTGTACTTAACAAAAATGAACTTATTTCTTTCAGTGTTGTAACACTGAAAAATATATTGCAAAAATATACTGTAGTATGTTTTTGTAAGGAACAGATGTGAAACAAGAAAAACAGCATTTAACTGTTGCAAACATGAAACCCTTGATTTGTACCCATGCAGTGATGAGAAGGTGCATCAATACTGTACATTTGTATAATTTGCTGATATTCCAGATGATATATGTGTGGCCGAAATATTGGCTGTAAAAATCTGCAAAAATTTCAATATCGGCCGAATCCGAAACTTAACTTTTTAGGGTGATATTGGCTGATACTGTTATCAAACCGATAATATAGTGCATCCCTACTAATAATGATATCAACATGATTCTGAGTGCTAGGTGTGGGTTTTCAGGGTCAAGGAATCATATTATGATGGTAACTTTATCATGGAACTACTGCATATAGCTGTAACAGCAATATGTGAACTACCTTGGTGGAGGTTTGCGCTCTCCGAGTGCTTTCTAGTTTAATGTTTGATGAAGTCTTTGTGTTATGATGCATTGCTTGTTATTTTCGTAAAGCTTTTGTGGTGCTGTTTTGCCAGGCCTCACTCACAAAAGACCAAGAACATCCCTGATAAACAAAGGTTAAATTAAAAAAATAAAATAAAAAGGGAAAATTTAACTGATAATACCACCCTACCTTCTGGACTTTATCGTGCCAGAAAGCAGCATTAAATTTAGACCTTCACATTGATTTGTCACTATTTAGTTAGGTTAATTTTGTGTTTACTTACTGAACGTCTTGTTACTTTTCTTCAAAGACCCATTTGGCCTCTCACTCATCATTTGGCCTCGAAAAAGCTTTGAAGCTTCAACACGGAAATAAGTCTGCCTAATGTTTGATTGACAGAATAACAACCAATCACAATCATCAACAATCAACAAGCTACTCTATAACCATCTGTCACTGGTTATTTGAAGTGTCAATCATTTGCGTCACCACTGCTGTTCAGCCAATGAGGTGGCTGTTTATTGTAGGGGAGCGCAACAGGCTGTGTCCCTGCTGAGAGCAGCACAACGGCTGGGGTTTCACTGAGATTTCGTTGCCTAGCAGCAAAAGTATGAACCCTTTATGATTAAGAAGACTCTCTTTCTGTTGAACTTTGGCCGGATTTAAGAAGATAGCTTCACAGTCGGTGTTTTTAATACAATAACCGGACTTGTTCGAGGCCTTCTCATGGATGAGGTACGGCCTACCAGCGGTGCTCAGGCCCACGGGCTGGTGCCGCTGTTTCCCCCCGGACTGCAGGCGATCTACGGGGAGTGCCGACGACTCTACCCCGAGCAGGCCAACCCGCTCCAAGTTACTGCCATTGTGAAATACTGGTGGGTTAACATGTCCATTTTACCCACTTTGGAATACATAAATGCACTGAATCTTCTCTCACTTTCTTTATAATGACAGTAACGGCCATACGTTTAGTCAACAGAAGCTAAGTGGCTAAGCTAACAGCTAACTTCAGATGAGTCCTGCTTGAACTATCTGTATGGAGCATTTAAGGAGTCAGTATCAACCACTTTCGTCTAACCAGCACTATTATACCTCTAAAACAGAGACATAAATCCTTCCATAAATGTGTCTCACTATTTACATACTGCATAAGATGTTCTGTGTGGGTTTTCTGTCCGTATACTTAATGGAAACACTATTCATTTGCATTTAAAGACATGACATGATGTATGTTTTCATATTTTCCTCTCAGGTTAGGAGGACCAGACCCCTTAGACTACATCAGCATGTACAGGAGTATGGGCTGTCCTGCTCAGGATATCCAGGAGCATTGGCACTATGTCAGCTTTGGACTGAGTGACTTGTATGGGGATAATAGGGTTCATGAGTGAGTACACTGCTATTGTATCTGTACAAACTTTAGTGAAATATGGACTATGATTTGTAAAAAGACTAGGCAATGCATCAAAAAGTGACATTGTGATTTCTTTCTTAGGTGATGTTAGGGATGGGTGATATGGCCCCAAAATAAAATCCCAGATTTTTTTCTGCAGCAATTGATTTATGATTTTAATCAATTTTCTCTCTCTCTCTCTCAACAATTGACACAAAAATTGCATGAATCAAATTTTGCCATAATGTCATCAAGTTATATTCCCAAACCAAACAGAATTTCCCTCTTAAAGTTAAAGTGTATGTCACAAAATTTTGATTATGTAGTTAAAATGTAGGCATCTTTGTCTGCATAAACACTGAAGGCTGAGCTGTTTTCACAGTATGTTAACATGGAACTCTCTGATCAATATTCAATGTCATTTAAAACAAACAAATAAAAGCTTAAACATGGTCTTGTGTAAAACCTGACAGGGCCTACCATCATGAAAAATAAATTTTCTGTATTTATATGTTCAAACATTGCAACAACTTACAATTGGAGAAAGTAAGAAAAAAAAATCTTGATTTTTAATTTTTAAGTCTTCTGCAGAAAATAATTTGATTTATTGTCCATCCCTAGGTGATATGTAAAAATACTCAAATTAAGGCATGCTCAACGTTGGATTCTGTAATAATTTTGATTGACAGAAATAGCCCTGTCATGACTGTGAGAGCTGTATAGCCCATTGAAAATAGAGATGCACTATATTAAGAGCATGATATCTGTGTTATCAGTAGAGCTCTGCATCTTCACTAGTCTCACGTTTAAATTATGCTGCTACGCACTGGCTAGTCTCGTTGAAATACCATTTTACTGCACTAGGCTGCTTTTTAGATAAAAATTCTTGCCGTCAGATAAATATGAACTCCTTTTATTAATTAGAAATGGCCTTTGAGATCAAGTGCCTCAAAGTGCCTTTTCAAGGTTCAAAGTGTTAATTGTCATTTTCACATTAGGAAAATGTTTCCCCTGTACAGTAAAATTTCTACTCTGCTGTCCACAAAGAATGCCAGGTAAGAGGTATAAAAATAATTAAAAAAAAGATTTCAATATAACACAAAAATAAGCAGCAAGAAAATACTGTAAAAGTATAAACAAAGATAAATTCCCGCTATATTCATATATAAAAAATATATAGTTGGAATTTATATTTGTATGTGTTGTGTATATATATTTTTTATTTTTTATTGTAAACCAAAATAAATACATTCATAGGTCTCATCTTCCTGTACTTGTTTTTTTAGTCTTCAGAAACAAAACTGAGTCTATCAGCTGTCTCTAAGATTTAACAGTTATCGACTATCTCTGCATTGACGCATCTTCATCTCGACTGCATCATGATTCAACAATTAAAAGACTGTGTTTGGCACCCCTAATTATCTGTTAATAGCTTGACGAGTTGATCATCAGTAGCTTCAGATATGAAGATTTCTACCTCTTATACAGCTGATATATCTATTCCACATGCCAGTAGGGATGCACATCAACATCGGTTCAACGTCGTTATTGGCCTTTTTACATTGGCTGTCTGTAAATTAGTGTGTGATGAATAGATATCAGCCTCAAATGCTTATTTGTTGTGTCAAAACTAAAACAACGTTCAAATCATGCTGTTGTTTCAAGGTATAAATGTGACCTCTACTGTGAACCTCCTAGAGACAAAATGAGAGGAACAAGTTGATCTCCTCTTTGCTCCATCTTCAGAAGTCTCATGATAGGCGTAATATTGGAGAGAGGGAGGCACGTTGACTCAGCTGGAGACAGGAGTGCTGCAAATGAGTGTCTATGTCTTTCTGTGTATGTGGAGCCACTCGCCATGTCACACGCATCCAGGCCGCATTGCATTGTGAATCTGCACAAATGCTGTGGCTTTGCAGAGTTCATGTGAATTCCTCGAGGTGTAAGCCTTGTTGCAGCGCTTTTGAGTGAAGGCACCTTGAAAAGGGCTTAATAATGACAACTGCTGATTAAGAAAATATACTTTTTACAGGGCAGTAAACTTGACCTGTTGAAAAAAAAACTATGATTTGTTTTCATTATCAAGCAGGAGAGAAAATTGTGGCATTTTGGGAGAATTATGCCAAAGAGGTTGGCTAAAATTATTATTTTTATTATCGGTAGCAGCAATCAGTCCTGATTTTCTCCATCATACATACCATGGCTACATACAGGCCCTGTTTATCAAATGTATTGGTTGTAATATCATAAAAATGCATAAATGCTATACCTTATTATGGCTGAATTGCCACATTAAATCCTGAACGTTGTTCACCATGCTCAGACATATTTTGTGACATTTGCAAATGTATTTACTTTAAATTTTGGATTCCCTCACTCATGTCCTCCATCTCAGATGTAACAAATATGTAAATTAAGTATCTCAATTGATAATTTTGTAAGTAAGCAGCCTTTACGTCAACTTTTTAGAAACATAAATGCAACTTTTTCATATATTTGTGACTACAAAGGGACTAGAAATAGCCATTTTTACTGACCTGTGAGTTTGTACCAATCCCTGGTACTCCCTCTACTTGTAGCAGCAGCTTTAATTTTAACTAGAAAGCACTCGGAGAGCACAAACCTCCACCAAGGTAGCTCACATATTGCTGTTACATCTATAAGCAAGAGTTCCATGATAAAGTTAACATCATAATATGATTCATTGACCCTAAAAACCTACACCTAGCACTCTGAATCATGTTGATATCATTATTCGTTAGACAGTTATTGAGCAAAAACAGTCATTTGCTAATGGCTGTTATCTGGATCACCACCAAAATCTAACCATTTTTAAGCTGGGCCATTACCAACATCTTCTGAAATTTTCATTGAAATCCATCCAGTAGTTTTTGTGTAATCTTGCTTACAAACAAACAAACATAACCTCCTTGGCCGAGGTAAAAAATACCTAAAGATCTTCAGTTTATTTTAAAAGATTAAGCACTTTGAATAGTTCTGAAGCTGATCACTGAAACAACAGTGCCTCTGTCATTCTAACAAACACGTATTTTTGCAAAGTATTGAAGTATCAGTTATTTTTTATCAAACTTGTGGTGGGTCAAACAGAGCCTTGCTAAGTATGCTAAATGTTTGCTCAACAAACTCTTCAATAGTAGACCACCCATGAACTAACACAGCACCTAATTATCCTCTGTTATTCTCCTGCCTCCTCTTGATTTCTACAAGCATTGTGATAATCACACCCCTCATGCGTGTCACAAAGGAATCACAGCTTTTGTTTGTTGTTTACCAGGTTTCCCTCTTTGTGTGTCAGATTTACAGGGCCAGACGGACCCAGTGGGTTTGGCTTTGAGCTCACCTTTAGACTAAAAAGAGAGGTTGGAGAGACGGCACCTCCGACCTGGCCAGCTGAACTAATGCAAGGCTTGGCTCGCTATGTTTTCCAGTCAGGTAAGTGTAAAGTATTTTGGGGAAAGGGTGACACTTGTGTTGTGTGTCTTTGTGTAGAGAGGGCTGTGCAACAAACACCCCTGTGTTTAAAGCTAATGGTGCCTCATATCACGCTCTGTACCAAACAAGAACTGGGAATGAGGCTCCAAAAGGATCACTTTGTCTGGGAAGATAACAGTGAAACATTGACAGTTTCCCACACTACTTAGTGGTTAAGGTGTCTCCTTAAACAAAAAATCTCCCCTCAAATTAGGCTGTGTGGAGGAAAAATGATTGAGATCCTCCTGTAAAACATTGTCAAAATCAAAGGTATAGAGTCTAAACCTGACCTGGAGAGATTTATCCATGCATTTGTCTCTAGTAGGTTAGACTACTGTAACGGCCTGCTCACTGGCCTCTCCAATGAGCTGTAAGACAGCTGCAGTACATCCAGAATGCTGCTGCTCGTGTTCTGACCAGAACCAGGAAGTACGAGCACATTAGTCCTGTGCTCAGGTCCCTGCACTGGCTTCCTGTGGCTCAGAGAATAGACTTTAAAGCATCTCTGCTTTTGTACAAGTCTCTCCACGGCCTAGCACCAAAGTACATCTCTGACATGTTAGTGCCACATGAACCATCTCGGACTCTGAGGAACTCAGGGACCGGCCTCCTGCTGGTGCCCAGAGTCAGGACTAAACATGGGGAATCAGGGTTCCAGTTTTATGCAGCTAAAATCTGGAACAGTCTGTCTGAAGATGTGAGACAGGCCTCTACTCTGACAATGTTCAAATCTAGGCTCAAAACAGCTTTATTTAACTGTGCATATGACTGAAAGGATCCTATCTGCACTCTTCTCTTTTAAAGTTAATTTTATAATGATTATTTTTGTTTGTATTTTGTTTTGTGATTTTAATGCATTTTTCTTGTTCTGTAAAGCACTTTGAAATACCTTGTGTACGAATTGTGCGCTACAAATAAACTTGCCTTGCCTTGTATCCCTTTGTGAGCTACAACAGCTGCATCTGGTTGGATATGCTGTCACTGTGCAGTCGACATTATGATGGCCACAGAACAGTGATGGTCGCTTCACTATGGCGATGGTGATTCAACCTCTTTCAGCTAAGAAACTGTTGGATGTTCTAGTTGACCATGCTAAATTGTTTTAGGGAGCAAATCCTGCATACATCAAACTGAAAACATGGATTACTTCACAGCTTCACGTTCAAAAGCTCTCTGTGCTTTACTCTTGGAGTGAATGCGATACACACTCGCTGTAGCCTATTTGATTTGAAAATCTTCAATGTCCCCTAAGGGCAATTTGGTTTGCAGCAGAATTTTAAATAGCCAGTCTTACAATTTCTCTCATCACAGTAAAAGCACACAAACAGATATCACAGACACACACAAGTAATACACAGAGTCAGCGCAGTTTCACTGGAGCATCGTTCCCAACAAGCTCGCCTTCAGCTGTTTTAAAAAACCGATGGCTGATGGGACAAAGGATTTAAGGTACCTGTTTGATTTGGTCTTGAGAATGAAAGTATACCTTCTCTTAGACGGGGGAACTCTGCATGAAGAGGATGGAGAAGGTTTGTCAGAATGGCCTTTGCCCTCTGAGTGGCTCTGGCTTTACAAACCGAGTCAAGATCATTTAGATTCGTGCCAGTAGTTTTCTGGCAGAGTTCCTCAACTTATTTTTGTTGGAGATGCTGAGGTTACCAAACCAACAGACCATAGCAAAGGTTAAAATGGACTCAATAAAAGAAGAATAAAACATTTTAAGAAGCTTTTTCTCACCTCAATTTCCTCAGATAAAACAACCTCTGTTTGCCTTTCTACAGATGGCATCTGAGTTGGTCTCAAAGGACAGTTTATCATCCAGGATGGTGCCTAATTATTTTATATTATAATATTGAAGTTGTCAGCCTATGGTGATATCAGGAGGCCGACAACAAAGAAGCCTCTGCTACAGTTAGCATTATGCTGCTCTGCTGATGAGGCCAAGTCTGCACAGACACTGTGGAGCATTTGCAGAGCACAGCAAGAGTGCTACCACCTTAACTGGAAACTTTGCTGCAGGAAAAACTTATATGGAGTATCACAGAGATAAGGAATAATGCTGTTATTACCAGCACTGGTAAATAATAGCACAAAAACAGTCAAATATGATCAGGATGCACAATATTATTGCTATAGCTATTATTATTACATTATTTTTATTTTTTGTTTATATTTATTTCTATTTTTGTTTATATCTATCTTTTTATGTATCTTTTTATCTATTTTTCAAGCTGCTACTGGAATCCTAATGTCCCTGAGGGTGTTTCCCAAAGGGATTATTAAAGTTCTATCTAATCTAATTTATCTAGTCTATTTTCAGTTTTATATCAGTATCGGCAGATAATTGCTTCAAAAGCCAAGTGTTATTACTGTCAGATATGAAAATTTCTGCCGGTATAGCTGTATATTTTGGCGTTAAGTTTGGAGAATATTTGCACACTAGTTTAAAAATTGAAAGTTAAGTTAAAAAAAGGTTGATTTTCAGTCAACAGTTTGATAAGTCAGTGTTTGTTCCTCTAAAAGCCCTGATGAAGCTTGATTTTACTATTGATGAAAATATACTCTGCGTTGATGCAATCCAAAAAGCTGCTTTTAATTATTTCTATACATTGGTATCGATATCGTTGTCCGCCAAAATAAGTTTCATAATATCATCATGTCAATGCTTGAAATCAGAAGGTGTTAGAGTTACATGAAATGGAAAAATAACTTTTTCTTTACAACTTAAGATGCCAAAATTTCTAAGGAGATAGTACTGCTAGTGCCATAATACAGTGTCAGACTAGTTTATTTTAACTATTCATATATTTTTTCTCCACCTTATTGCTTAAACTAATTTCATGTCAATATTTACAGTTTGTTGATTTATTCTCTTTATTTTTTATTTGTTTGTTTGGTCATTACCCTGATTATTTTTTATAAATGGCTTTGCTTTATGTTTTTTGTTAATTATACCTGTATTGGTTTATGATGACTTGTATAATATTGGATATTGGCAAAAAATCAGATGTTGTCATCTCTGCTTAAAATGAAACATTGTCAGTGGAATGTTAAACATTATTATTCATATACACGTGGTTAGATCGATTTATTTAATGTCCTTTCCAACTTTTGAGATGTTTGTGACGGTAAATAATGTGCTCTTTGTGTATGATACTTTGTTTTGTTGTAATTTTTTAAACAGAGGAGCTGCCTCATGAAGCCTTTTTCAGTTTAAAACTTATTATTTGTCTTTGTTGGAGCTCTGGGCATTGACAGGAAGTCCAATTTCCCCTGTATTACCCATTTCCATTTGTGAAAACAGTGGTATTAAAGTAGTAAACAGGACCTTGTTGTACCATGCTAATGTGTTCCCTGTGTAATGGGGATATTCTCTGGCACTAAGTCCCTTAAACCGTTGGGCTGTGTGTTTAAAGAGCACAGGAAAGTGTGTTTGTGAAGGGAGAGGGCATTTAAAAGCCATGGGGAAAGAGAAGAAGGCTTTTCTCTCCTCCTCGCTACGCAGCCCTTCTCCTCTATCCAGCTGGGGTCAATTTGCGCGTGGGTGGGCTGGGCTCCCGGGCTGAGTGAATGCTGATTCTTGGCCATCTTCCCCCTGCTTTTTCTCCTGCAGCAAATCTGGACTTGGGACACATTACCTCCCAAGCAGACACATTCCTTAGATTGAAGTGTAGTATTTGTGTTTTTCTTGTCACAGTTGGTCCCAGCTTCGCTCCTCTACTCCCTGATCCTCTTTCTCATGCTGATTGTGTTCTTTCTTTTCCTGTTATTATGCCTTTTCTGCGGAATTTTATTACTGTCCGAACAATGGAAAGTTGGACTGCCTCCCTCTTGTAGCTGGAAATGCCCTTTGTGGGTTGTGACAGAGATTAATTTGAGACACATTCAGGATGTTTTCTATCATACTGAAAGAATAAAACCCTCTTTTTATTCTCTTTTACAGAAAATACATTTTGTAGTGGTGATCATGTGTCGTGGCACAGCCCACTAGATAACAGTGAATCTCGCATCCAGCATATGCTGCTAACAGAAGACCCACAGATGCAGCCAATTCAGACTCCATTTGGCACAGTCAGCTTTCTCCAGGTAAATGTCTAGTATTCACATTGTAAAGGTAAATGCATAAAACATTTCAGTCGGGGACATTTTGCTTCTTTGGTTTAAGGCTACGGGGAGTTGTAATTTAGGATTCAGATAAAACACACAGCCTTGCAGTTTCATGCTGTTTATGATGATACAGGACACAGTTAAAACCTGGTCACACATACAAGTAAAAAAAATTATCCAGGCGAGCGTTATGTGTGAACGCAAACAGCCAAGTTTTTCACTCAGACTTTACCCGGATAAAGTCCTAATTTTATCCGCTTGAAGCCCGAGTAGGCTCATGTCTGGACACTGCAGTGAATTATCAGGTTAATTCACTGAGGCAAGTGGGAGAGCTGTTGCCATCATCCCGGGGAAACCAGGACAAGAGAGACTTGACGGGATGAATCAAAACAGCTGCTGTTGAGGGACAAGTTTGTCTGATTGTAAGGAGAATAACACAAACTCAAAAAGACGTTGGAAGTGTTGTTTCCACTGCACATCATCAAAGTTTCTTAGATCATCTGCTCCAGAAGGATCACCACTGGGTCTCTCGTGCATCTGTTGGATACGGAGCTGTAACTCTGCAGCTTACTTTCTCCACTGTATTCGTCGTGCACATAGTGGCGCTGCTGCATAATCATTTCTGTGAGCTTCAGTAGTCCTCTCGACTCTTTAGTCGATGCTACTGATACACTTTTTATTTGTTTTAACTTCTTTTTATTTTCATTTGGTTTCCATGATGTTTCCAGTGGTTTTCATTGACAAGTGTTCATTTATGCCCCACACCTACCCCCGGTCCTTCCTCCTTCTGTGCACTTACACAGAAGGGAAATAAAATACACAAATGAAACAAATGAAATAAAAACAGACAGAAACAAGACATGGGTAGAGTAAAAACATGCAGATATGAAAAAAAAATATACGCACACAAACCCAGCTATATTAACATCAGTGCATGAACAGTGACGAGTTGAATGTAGCTTTTAAGAGTCTTGTATTTCCAGTTGAGCATATAATGAATGCCAAAGGTCATTGAATAAGTGACCCCGGTTATGCCTTTCGAGTGTAATTTTTTCTAAAGGAAGGGATTGGGATATTCGATGTACACCTATATTTGACGTTGTGTGCTGCCTGTTGGTGAATGTTTACAGGATGAGGTTTATTTATAAGTTTTGATAGAATAAACACAACTTAGATGGGGTCTTTGCTGTCTTGTATGAAAAAGAGGACGAGGAATTGTAATAAGAAGTGTAAAAAATGGACAGGACTGATGACCACAGCCCTCATGCTCTGCACTGTCTCTCTCAGATTGTCGGTGTTTGTACAGAAGAGCTTCAGGCAGCCCAACAGTGGAACGGCCAAGGCATCTTAGAGCTGATGCGAGGAGTCAAAGTGTGAGTTAAAATTGAATTGCTACTGTTCTGAAGGTCTGTTAGATTGTTTTTAGTCATTGTTAACATGTAAACCAAGCTAGGGTCATTCTACCTGCACCAAAGCATTATACTTTTAATGCCTTAGTGCACTCTCTTCATCTCCTTCCTTGTATTTAGTTCCTAAAATTTTAAAAATATATATTTATGGCAGACAGGAAAAGACCATCTGTTTTGATGTATTGCATTAATATGAATATTGCCATCCCAAAGTAAAGAATGTAAAAAAACACAAATATAAAAAAAAATAACCTTGAGTCTCCACAGAGCACACAAACAATGACACAACCTCGACAACACGATAACTGGTTTCACTGTGAGGGTTAGTGTGGACTGTACACTATTACTGAAGCTATAACTTAAGCACGCAACAGGCTGCAGATCTGCTCTCACTGATGGCAAATCAAACAGTCTGGTCGCTAACACTCTATTTCCTGTTTTATAAAGAATATACAATCCCCTCAGAATAATTACTTCCAGTTAAAGTGAACAGAAAACAGAAAAAACATAACATATGTGCTTCTCTAGTGTCTAATATTTTCAGCTCAGTCACTCAAATGTGATGTGTGATAGTCAGAAAAGTGTGTAGTTACTTCAATCAAACTTTATTTGTATAGCACTTTTCACACAAAGTCTTGTAGCACAAAGTGCTTTACAAAAAAAATAAACAAATTAAAATAAAACAAATAAATAAATAAAAAGTGGAAAATTGAATACAATGAAAAAACGGGACCCTACCCACCCTTGCGATCCACGTACAGTACACACACTCACTTACACACACACACTCACTTACACACACAAAGACATTAAGAGGAGGTTCTAACAGAAAACAGAATTAGATGACTGAGAAAATGCTATCTTGAATTTAAAATTAGGAAACACGGGAGCTATGACTAAAATGTCAATAAAAACTCCTGATTAGAAATGAGATGAAAATACTCTAGGGAGAAACAATCCATCAATTAACAGAGAATAAAACTCAGAACAACAAATCTAACCTAATAATAATAAATATAATCAGCTAAAAGCAAGAATAAAAAGGTAGGTCTTGAGTTTGCTTTTGAAAATATGAGTTGCTTGTTTATGTATTAACTTTAAAGTGTTATACTCTGTGACTCTAATGTTGATGATTGTCCTGTTACAGAGCGGGTGGTCCCTGGCTAATAACTGACATGAGGAGAGGAGAAACCATTTTTGACATCGATCCACACCTACAAGTAAGGCTTTACTAAGTTTTGTATAGACTGTGTATTACCTCACTTATGTTCAAATTTTGGTTTCATTTTTACCGTTTATCTCAAACATCTGAGAAAGAGAGAGGAACAAATGTAATCAAACCATCGTGACAGATGTGAAAAAATGTAGAAAGAGAATGGAGGCGAATAAAATCACAGAAGATCATAAGATTTGGTTTAAAGGAATGCACGGGAGTCCAGACTAGTTCGATCCCACTCTTTCTCCAGAAATTTGTCGTAGTTAAGGGCGTTGGTGGCAAAGTCTGGTGAGTCACTCCACCATCAGTAGCAAAGTCGAGGGCTCAAGCCCAGCTCCTGGTGACACGTGTTCTTTGGAAAGACGTGTTGCTCCCACTTCATCAGTAGAGTTCATGGATGGGGATTTTAGCATGTGGATGTTTTAGCTGATACTGATGTATGACTTTAATAGAGACTTTAATCATCACTGAGTGAATGTGAAAATTAGTGAGTGTGAACGGGTAGTTATGACTTGCAGTGTAAAAGTGATCTGAAAAAGTGCTACACAAGCTCAAGTTAATTTATGATGTAATTATTCAGCTTCCTTATTGGTAAAATCTGAACAACAGATCATTTTATTAAGCCTGTTAGAATATACTACCATGACTCTTTGTCCTACAAGGTACAAACTGTTACATAATATTTATCATTATCAAACTCTATTTGCTTTTATAGATTAATAAATATTTACAACAATCATATAATATATATGACATGCAATTGACTATTTATGATATTTGTATAATATACACTGTAAAATAGGGCTGAACGATATTAGGAAAAGATTTAATTGCAATTTTTCTGATTTACGATTTTCTTCAAATCAGGCTTCAGTGCAAAATTAACTATGTTTACAGTATAGACAACAGTAAGGAAATCAATGATCAAAATCATATAACACAGTATTCATCATCTAATATTGATGATAAATAATCTGTCTGTAAATATCATTATTTAAGGGCTACTCCAACTTGTGTTGCTGACCTGCTTGCCAGCATTTCCGTAAATGCAAGTTGCCTACAAATTTGTAAAATAGTTGACACAACAGATCCTGGGTCTGTCAGGAGCGCTGCAAAGAATTGCAGATTTGGTGATCACATGATTGCGTTGTCTGAAATTGCGATTTCCACCCGAAAAAGATAATCTTTCAGCCCTACTGTAAAATATGTCATACATAACCATGCATGTTTCTCATGAGTCTATATAGAATTATACCAACATACAGAAAGATATCCTACAAATTAATTGGACAGATAAGAGTTTTCAGCACTGTCTACCACCTTGAATACTGAGCTGAACTATAAATAAACATTTATTTTTATTTTGTGTCCTCGAACTTTAAGATTTTCTGCTTTCTTTTAAACCAAATATGTTTTGAAGGTTTATTTAATTTAGTTTGATTGTCCGTATGTTCAGTATAAAGAGAAGAGTATGAAAATATACAGCTTATCCAGGGCTGAACAACATTATATCTTAAGACTTTGATGTGCAATGACATCGATACATATGTACAATATCCATAATATTGCACATATGTGCAATATTCACATTAGTCAGTTTTGTGACTCAGAGCACGTCATGTTGTCATTTGTGTGTTTGACTAAAGTTCAACTTTTCTTGTTCCCTTAACTATGATCCATTGTTTTTTTTTTTAAATTTAGTTTTAGTTATAGTCTTTTGCCTAAAGTATCTTTTAGTTTTAGTCATAATTTAGTCATCTGAATTGTTTTAATTTTAGTCTACTTTGTTGTTAGTCTAACGTTTTAGTCAACGAAATCTACTGTGAATTTTGTCAACTAAAATATGAAGTGTAAAGTGTAAGGCATTTTTTATGTTTCCTTGAATTTCTTGTGTCGTTTTTTATACTCTAATAAAATGAAACATCTACTAACACTTTATTGAATGCTAGTAAAGTCTGAATGTATAAATGAACAGAAACAAATTGAACTTTTGTGTGAAATGCAGTCACCTTTATTTAGGCTACCTGGCAGAGCATCTCAGTTACAATACCAGAACTGACAACAAACAGTGAACCTTTTCTACATGAATATATCAATTCATAAAGAGAGGAGCTCTGATTGGATCGCTCCCCAACTTATCCCACCACCACTATGAAGCTAAGGCAGTTGTGATTGGATGTCCCTCTTAACTCATCCAACCTTTCCACACAACCAAAGTAGCTGTGATTGGATATATTCCTAACTTGTCCCTACTTTCTACATGATGAAATTAGGTCTTATTTGATTAAGTCTCTGTCAGACATTTAAGTCTAGTTTCTATTTGTTGATGAAAATGTCAATTAATTTAGTTTAAGTTTTTGTCCATGTGCACTTGTTTTTTATTAGTTACTGTCTAGTTTTCGTCAGGGGAAAAAAGGTTGTTGACGAAAACTGTGACAAAAATAATGAGGCAACAAAGTGAACACTGCTATAGTCAGTAAAAGTCTTTAGAGTATTAAAAAAATAGAGCTTTTCCTCTTCTGTTTTCAAAAATATTTTCATACATTTTCATTCATTTTTTTTAATAATAGCCTTATCCACATGAATGTACAGAAAAGCTGTGTTGCACAGTTTTTATTATCTTGTTGCATTGTCTGTGATATGGATGTTTTTGCCATTTCTCTGTTAACGCAGTTTTATTTTTATATCTATTCCAATCACAAGTCTGACTGGTGTTACAGTTAAACTTGTAGCCATTTTACCTGGTGTCGGCAGGCATTCTGAGTTAATATTTCTCTGTTTATTTTTCAGTCTGAGACATATTTCACGATCTTGATCAAACTCTGTTATTTAAAAGCTTTCATGAGTTCTCTTGTTGGTTTCAATATATGTTATTAAGATAGCAACCACAAACGCAGACTGCCATGGTTCACCAGTCTACATGGTCACTTGTGAAACAGTAACACCAGGTCCTGTCCTTTACGTCAGCAGCATTTGTTTGTGAAGCAGCATCTTAGTGATGGAGCAGCTGAAAGTATGTGTTGGCATGTAAATAGTCCAGTCAGCAGACTAGACTACAAACAGTGACAATGTCACATAGTCTGACCTAGAGCGGGGCAATTAATGGAATTTTAATAAAGATTACAGTTACTACCTTCCACAGTTATGAAAATTGAGTGATCAAGATCAGAAGATTAATGTGCCACATGACATGTTGAATTTTTTTTTCTCTTTTTTCATCATTGTTATGAGGTTTTGGTATTTTTAAATGTATAATTTAATGTCTTACTTGTCTCTAATGCTCAAAATGATAGTTTCAAAAGTATACACATTCAATGACAGCATGTGGTGTGTGTTTTGAAATTAGCATGTAATCGTGTTTCATAATCGTGTTCTCAATATCTGTTGAAATAATTGTGATTGTGATTTCTGCCATAATCAAGCAGCCCTAAGGTCAAGTTGGTGCAGCGTTTTTTTTTTTAAATGTTTTAGACTGTTCATCTTCACAAGTCTCATAACTCAATTCAATTCAATAATGAGTGTTATGATTATGGTTCAATTTGATTCAATATCATGATTTATCACAATGTAAGCAGTAGTATCCTTGATTTATTAAATTATGGCACCAGGCTACTTTTTAAAATCAGATAATACAAGCAGCCAGATAATTATGCTCCATTTAAAAGACAAGCAACATACATAACCGTAGACAACCTAAATGACATACAGTCCAAAATGTAATGGGCCAAGAGTTGGGGGACCATGGGAATTATACACAACGACTTATAAAGTGCTGGAGTGCTATAGTGCAGAGCTCAGGTCTTCCTTATATTGTCTTCCTATACTTGTATTTTCTCCTCAGAAACAAACTGATCCTGCAGTCTAGATCAAATGATTATTTGCTGTCTCTGCATTGATGCAGAATCATTTGCACGCACAGCATGATGCATCGGTTAAAGGATTATTTTTAACAAGCAACAGAAACAGTGGTGTCACTCTTGGTACGAGTTTTAATCCTCTTTTTATCATAGTTTTAAAATACTCAGGTTTTTGTACTGAGCATCTAAACAAAGACATTCTTGGACACTGTTTCACATAAACCTCAGCATTTATTTTCAAATTACCCATAAAAATAACAATATAAATCACAGGGGGGAAATTATTGCAAAATTATTTGCAACCAAAATCATTCAGCCCTAAACTGAAGCATCCACAGTGAAGTTGGGGTGAGTCATGGCAAACTTTCCATGTTTAAAGATATAAATAGACAAAAGGAGGCAGATTAAACATTTCAGACTGAGCTAAGCGCCCCCTGTTGGCCCATAAATCTCAAAGCAGAGCCTCATGTCTGAAAATGTGAACCACATGTGAGTTTTATTTGAGCTAGTGTTAATGATTGCGTATACTTTTTGCTCATCCAAGCAGGAAAGAGTGGACCAGGGTATCGAGACAGAGGGCTCTAACCTCAGCGGGGTCAGCGCCAAGTGCGTGTGGGACGACCTGAGTCGACCGCCGGAGGACGAGGAGGACAGCCGGTCCATCTGCATAGGATCACAGCCACGGAGGCTCTCAGACAAAGGTACGCCGAGTCCCAGAAGAGTGAAAAGACCAGGGTTTAAAATTAATACTGAGCAGATCCAAGAGTGCTTAACCAATCTGTACGGAGGAGTTAGGTTTGATTCTGCCAGCAGTGCATGATGGGATAATTCCGTGCTGATCTCCATGTGTTGACAGACACGGAGCAGATCAGGGAGACGCTGAGAAAGGGACTGGAGTTTAACAGCAAGGCTGCCCTACCGCCCATCAACAGCCAGAGGCAGGGCCACGAGAGACCTCAGTGAGTGTTCCTCCCACACACCAAACACACGCATTAGCACGACGTAAGCTCAGCACCAGCGTTTCACCACGATAACTCCCTCCAACATGTGCTCTGACTCACAGACATATGAACTCTGATCACCATTGTGCCTTAGCCACGGACATACAACAGCAGTGTGTCATCGATTCATGGCTTTTCTGTGGAAGTCGTTTCTTCTTCCACGGTACTGATCCATATAAGGAGCGTTTAAATCCAGGGGTTTTTCAGGACAAGGCCAAGGAGCTTAGCATTTTTCTGTACATGGCCAGTCACAGCTTCTCTTTAATTTCAGAATCGAATGCCCTTTTTTGTCATCATACAAAATGTACAGCGCGATTGGAGAGCTTCTCCTTTTTCAGTGCAATAGATAGTTAAGGAAAAAAAAAACGAAGTAAGGTATGAAATAGTTACAAGTATAAAACAGTTGTAAGAAGTATAGGTACAAAATATAAACCAGATAAAGTCCTACCAGACAGTGCAATTGAAAACTCTATATACAAATATGAGATAGAGGGGATAAATATTAAGAAGATTGATGGCATATGAGCAGATTTTGGTGTATGCTGTTAAATCACTCCATGGGCTAAACAAGAAACTTAATCTGCACTTATACTTAGTAGTTTAGTTGTTTAGTAGTTTATTTCATGACACGTATAAAAAATAATAAAATAAATGGGAAAATAAACATACAATAGTGGACAAATGTAACAATACAATACAAAACTGACAAAATATAGAAGGAATACTATGATTTACATATCTGAAGAAGAGTGGGGAGAAGTAATACTTATTTAATCCCACTCCTGATCCATGAAATATTATTTGGCTTCCTTATCAAAATAAATCTAAAAAATAATTTACCTACATAATTACAGACATACACATGTCCCTACTCATACAGAAACTTAAGGTAGCTCCCCCAAATAAATAAATGACTTACAAGCTCCCCTTGATGATATTTGTACTGGGTTTTATTTGTCTCTGTAAAAAGATACCATTAAGAAAGTAAAGCTAACAGTAAGTTATATATTAATTAATGTTGAGCAACATTTAACCTAAATTTATTCCCCTTTATTGTAGGTAAATCACATTGAAATGTGTCTTTTTTTTAAAGTTCACATCCCAGAACTGAACATAAGAAGGGTCATGCTGTTTAATTTAGACTCTGCTTCTTACAATCTTAGGTTAGTGCTACTCTGGGATTATCAAATCCAACGCTTACCCTAGTGGCTACTGGACTGGTTCAGATTTCTGAGGACATTTTGCCAGCTGAAGAAGCCTTTTGGAGAAGAGGTGAAACATATTCAAGATTCTGAACCAGTCCACTTGGCACTTGGATCAGTGTTGGATAACCATGATGACTAAGAATCTTCACAGAGCAGATTTGATCAAATCAACCTGGCTGCACAGGCTCCACAGTAAGGTCACCTTAACCTGGAAGTGTGAAATAAATTACAGTCATTTTCATCTTCTTCTATTGTAACAAAACGAAAAGAAAAATGTATTTCTTGTTAAATAGATGTCGCATCCCAAGTCTGGTCAGAACATAGACATAATCTACAAGAGCAGTTATGTAGAAGTGTTTAATTACTTAGAGTTTTTAAACGAGACGTCACTTCAGTCCTGACAGTGAGGTCTGCAGTCAGATCCCTCTCCATGTTATGAACAAAGAAATTGAAGTAAAGGACAGCCATACGGAAAAGGCAGCCTTGCCTGGGAGTTGTTAAATGCTAAATCCTCCTCAGTTTTAGAGGAGTACAGTGTGTAGGAGACGATCAAAGACAATGATTTCCATTGCATGGAGGAGAAAAAACAAGTATCCATTCCAGTGCATCATCACAGCTGTCATGTTGTTCACAAACTAACACAAACCAATATACACCTTTACCTGTTGATACATTATTTACCATAATGATTAGAATATCTGCTTACTTTGGAGATCTGTCTTTTGGACTTGGATGGTAGGACATCAGAGAGAGACAGGGGTCAAGAAGCTGGACTTAAATATTTTTATATTTTCATATTTTGCCTTAAATTAGGTTCATGTACTTATTTTAGAGGACTGCTATGCTTTGCCCACTTGTGTTCAAAAAAACCTACTCGTTTTCGTATACAGAGTACTCCTGATAGTGCTGTGTTCTGTCTCTTTCGTTGTTTGTGAAAAGTTTGTCTTCACCAGAAAGCACAGATGCGTGTTGTAACACAGCTGTTTCCCTACAAACTTACATCGCCAACTACTGGCGAAAACGCAAAGGAAAAACCTTTCAGTTTCTGGAGGCAACATTGTCATGCAAACGGGCCCGAAAGCCCCCTTCCCTAAATGGGCAACAACTCTGCATTCATTCTAATGTTTAAGCTCTGCAGTGACCCTGGGGCTAAGCAGACGACGAAACAATGATAGGAAGTCACACCGGTATGTCCATTTGGGGGGGACGAGATGTTTTAGGCAGCTACTGCTGTGGCAAAGAGAGGGAGAGATCTTAATGCTGCAGACTTTTTGTTGTTTACATTGAAGTAGGAATGGGTAATGTGGCCTAAAATACAATCCCCAATTTTTTTCCACATCTGCTTTACGATTTCAATCCATTTTTTTCCCTCTCAAAAAAATAAAAACAGTAAAAATCCAATCGACACAAAAATTACATGAGTCAGGTTTTGCCTTTATGTTCTAAAAATATATCACAAAACTAAACAGAATTCCCCTCATACAATTAAAGAGCATGTCGTAAAATGAAAATGTTGATCGTGTACTGGTGATCGGCAGGCCTGTCTACATAAATACTGAAAGCTGAGCTTTTTTCACAGTAAATTAACATGGAACTCTCTGATCAGTATTTAATCTCATTTATAAAACAAATAAAAGCCTAAACATGTGCTTGTGCAGAGCCTGACAGGGCCCAACATCATGAAAACTGTGAATTTTCAGTATTTATATTTTCAAACATTGCAACAACATAGTTGGAATAAGTCTTGATTTTTAATTTTTAAATCTTCTGCAGAAAATAATTCAAATTAATCGATATATTGCCCAACCCTACATAGAAGTACTCTATCACACGGAGGAGACATTTCAGACACACTAAAGGGCATATTATTCTCAAAAGGCAGAATATGGGCTCTTTAACAGGGCACAGTCTAACCACTAGGCCACTGGCACCCAGTGCATGCTTACACCACCTTTTGCACAAGGATGTTACCAGAAATCCATCAATACCCAGTTAAATCCTACAGCAACAAAGTACAAGTCAGAGGTACACAGTAATGCAAAATGTTTTGTTTAAATAATGCATGCAATTCTCTGCACATTATAAATTGGCTAACCAAATATTTCTGACCTGTTTGTGCCATGATCACACTGCCACGCCTCCTTTTGTGCCCCTAAAAATCAGATTTCTTCTTTTATCTTTGGCACTTTCTGATGGTGATGTTAATTACAGGAGAGCTTTCAGTTTAAGAGCAGGACATTAAAGAATCCCTTTTTTAAATGGGTATTTTTTCACACGTCAGTTTCTCAGTCTGTAAGTCAGAAATCAACAGAAGTTGGCATTACGAGCCTCTTTTTCTGTCTCAGGAGTCGGAAGGACAGTTTGGAGAGTGAGAGCTCATCAGCCATCGTTCCTCACGAGTTGGTCCGAACACGACAGCTAGAGAGCGTCCACCTCAAATTCAACCAGGAGTCCGGCACCCTGCTGCCCCTCTGTCTGAGGTAACGTCTTCTTCATCTCTCCCACACGGTACTTCCCCTGCTGGAATGCCCCTGCGGCAGATAGATAAAGATTAATCCAAGCGTTCATGCTGGATGGGTGTGGCAGGGTGTCTTTATAAATCATCAGAGCAAAAATGCAGATGACGCCGTTCTTAGATGTTAAAAGGTGCTTACAGCAAGTCAGCCCCTGACTCTCCATTTGTCCTCCTCCTACTTTGACTTTGATGCAGCTTCAAAGTGTGAAGGAAATAAAAAGCTGGCCAGGTTTTGAGGCCCAGAGCAGTTTGAAGTGAGCAGAATGGCTTCAAAGTAAAGATCAGTGTAACCAGTGACATGAATGGTCACCTGAAACTGAAAGAAGTAACATCGACCCTGTCCTCTGTATGTCTGCCTTTTCTGACTCTGTTACTTCTAACCATCAACTGATTAAAGATATAACTCTGTGATGCTACAATGACCGAGTCACTGAAGTTATCAGAGCTTATAAACAGAGAGGGACTCTGTTCTATTTACAAGAAGAACAACACAGTAACAACTAGAAAGCACTCGAAGAGCACAAACAAGGTAGCTCACATATTGCTGTAACATTTATAAGCAATAGTTCCATGATAAAGTTACCAAAATAATATGATGCATGACCCTGAAAACCCACACCTAGCACTCAGAATCATGCTGATATCATTATTAGACAGTTTTGAGCAAAAACGATCATTTGCTAATGGATGTTATCTGGATCACCACCAAAATCTAATCATTTTTTAAGATGGACCATCACCAACATCTCCTGAAAATTTCAGCAAAATCTGTCCAGTAGTTTTTGTATAACCTTTCTAACAATCAGACGAACAGACAAACAAACCAGCATATGCTGGCAAAAACATAACCTCCTTGGTGGAGATAATAACCAGATGAATCTTTAAATGGATAAATGTCATAATTTGCTGATTTACATTTTAGACTTTTCATTAATTGAGATAAAGATGCTTTTCCATATATGGTATCCTCCTCAGGTTCACATACCTGGATCCTAACTTGCATATTTGAATTGAGGAGCAATTTCAGACAAAAGCTGTGCGCTTTAACGTGCATTAATTTGTTAGCAATTCAACATTCTAGTTTCATGATTTAATTTAATGTTTTTAAGGAGACAATAACCTGACACTCCAGATGGACCGTTCAGTGTGTCTCACTAGTCCAGCTGTGAAAGAGCCCATAGAAAGTGTTTGGGGAGGGCAGAACCTTCAAAACCATATCCAGCAGGTGACTGGAAGATTGTTCTGTCAATCACATTCATTACAGACCAATCAGATACGCTACTGCCACAGCGTAAAAGGTCGAACGTGAGCCACTTCATAAAACAAACTCTTGACAAAACGTCACAGATGTGGAGCAGAAATATCCTTTCTATTGAGAAATGCTTTCAGTGTTTGTTTTCCATTTAATAAGGACATGCGGTCCAAATCTGATTAAACAGCTACTGAAGCTCGTTTCACCCGTAGCTCCCACCTCTTCCTGTTTTAAAGGACACAGATTGAGATGGATCTACCTGTTTGCAGATATTGAATTAGTCTGATCCAGCTGCACTGCAAAGTTAGAAAAGTGCTCTGACTGTTACAACGCTTCCCTAACCCCCCTGTGAGCCACTCATAAAGCATTCTGGAAGCAGCAAAGCGTCATCGCTCTCAAAGCACTTTTCTTGTTCTACTTGTTCTGTTTGATAAAATAAACCAAGAAATTCAAACACACTACTGATCAATGAATAGATTTTTTGCAGTGCAGCTTTTGTTTGAATAGGCTTCTTAATTAAAACAAAAGACAGCTGGCTAATTGTTCCTGAGCGTCCAGAGAGATATGTGGTGGGGCTACATCGTCAGTGTGGGGTCATCACAGGTCGCTGCCTGAAACTGCAGAGATATCCATCGCAACAACAAATAGAGGCAGTCAGTACAGCTGCCTCTTGGTTTGTAAGCAAACCAGTTTTGCTCCAAAGAAAAGCAGAGGAGCGTTTGAGAAGTCAAACAGCATTGCAGAGTCGACAACAGGGGTTGTTTCATTTCTATGTCAAATGCGTCTGTCCTGTTGTGGCCATACACTGACCTTTCAGTTGCTGACATTGCTTCCATGTTCCATTTGTTAACAGCTCATCTCTCTTGAGTCCTCAACAGAGGTGATATGGAAAAAAAGTACCATCCCGAATTAAATACTTTAAAAGGAGTGGAGTTTATGCGAGTTGAGTTACTACTAAACCACTGAAGGCAAATGTATAAAATAAGAGCCCCAAAATAATATGCATACAAGAGACAAAGTTAATAAATCATACTCTGTGGTGTCAAAAAAATGTCAAAGTGAAGATAAAACCTGTCACAGATCACAGTGTTTGCTTTTAGGCTTTCTGAAATATACTGTACCTCTTGTTATCACTTTTGGTGGTCACTTTTTCTCTTGCATGTGTTTTTGTTAAAAGAAACACCATCTAAGCAATTTCTGTCGGCGGGAGAATTGAATTGAATTGTTATTTCTTTATATGAAACACTCCTCTGCACAGACAGGAGGTGAAGATAAATATGCTCCATGTTATCTCTGACTGAGGAAAGACCAAGGCCAGAGTTAGTCGACGAGGATCTTTGAGTGTGAGAGTGTAGAAATTAGGTGAATTATAAGACACCTGCATGAAGAGTTATTACAACAAATTACGGCTTTTTAATCTGTGAATTATGATCTCAGAAAGGATGTGAAAGGGGGGCTGGGGCTGACAGATATTTTTTCATTAATCTACACAATAAAACATAAAACTGAATTTATATTCATGTGATAAACAACATAAAAAGGTTTACTGTAACATGTCAGTTCCTTTAAGCTTGTGTGTCAGCAGGCTATTAAATTGCCAATACAAGCAATAACAAAGTTGAAATATTGAAACAGCAAACTTGGGGCTCTGGTAGCCTTGTGGTTGTGTTTGAAACAAGAGGCTGTTGTCCTCTTAAGGAGGCAGCCAAGGTTCATATCTGCCCCGGGGCTCCATTCCCACCATCATTACCCTTTGTCCTCTCCCTGGTTTTCATCCTTGTCCACTGTCTAATCAAATTAAAGACGTAGAAACCCCAAATAAGTCTTAAACGACAAAGAAATTGAACAAAGTGAAATTTACTTTCTCCTGGAATCAGAGTTGTTTTTCAGAGATACTTTTGTGTCAACCACATCCGATAAAATGTTGTGTATTGTCTCTTTCCTGCACTCCCTAGTCGTTTTAAGTGCCTAGTTTGGCAGGACACTAAGTTCTTCCCAGAAACCAGTCCTTTTGAAATAATCCAAGATTAATTTGTCCATAAGAAGCACTATAAAACTGTAACATACACAAAAACAAAGCAAACAAATGAGTTAAGAAAGTGTCCGCTAGCTCAATGCTAACGTTAATGGGAAAATGCATTGTAAGGCTAACGGTTAGCATGTTGGCGATCGTGGTGATAACAGGAAGACATTTGAACAGCAGTGGCTTGTAAAACCACAAATACACAGCAGATTCAAACCCAAAACAAGCATATGCAGCCTTGACATCTTGTGGGGAATTATTTTCTTAAAAAGTGTTTAATTATCTTTATTACTTTCCCTGAAACTCATAAAACATGAAGTGACCTGTCTCAAACCGGAAGTGACCACGAGTACATTAAAGAGGTAAAATTCACAGAGGGACAGAAATTCACCCTGGAAACAGAAAAGGATGAACAAGGGGCAGTACAGTCTCTCAGGGACATTCAATAAGGTATAAAGTTATGTGTAAGAACACAAACTCGCCTTTATTTGTGTTTATATTAGTCTGTGCTTCATGTTTTACAGAGGTCGATTGCTCCACGGGAGACATTTCACTTACAAAAGCATCAATGGAGACACGGCCATCACCTTTGTGTCTACAGGAGTGGAAGGAGCTTTTGCTACTGAAGAACATCCGTATGCAGCACATGGGCCTTGGCTTCAGGTAAACACACACAGACCTTTTTTGAGGTGATGAAAAATTGTAGTAGGTCTCAGATATTCTAGGCACAGGCTGTTTTGGGGGTCTCAGTGGAAAAAAGGTCCAAACGGCTGCCCTGCATAATGTTTTCCATTTTGTTCAGCAAAGTCAACAACTTACATTTTCTGTGCAGCTGTGGCTCTTTTAGTACCGTCTGCTTTTGACGTGAAGTTTGCACTTTCTACAAACCAAAGGATGAATTTCTATGGTGCTTGAGATCTTTGAAAATGGTGGATTTTAATGTGATTCCTCACAGTTTTTAAAGTGTTTGATTTAGTGAAAGGAGCCTCCAAAGTACTACGTTTTATTTTCTACTTAGAAGGGCTGTCACTTTCCCAAAAATCAGATTTGATAAGTTTTTGAGTATACAGGCTAATATATGAGCCATTTCGATGAGATCATTTTCCTATTGGCGTCTTCTATTCAATCTCGGAAATCAGATTGTTTTTGGGAATACCCTCTGTGGCTGGAATTTCTTACTCGGGAAGTTGGTCGATCTTCATGTTCCCCAACTTCACCAGCTGGAACTGGGATTCAAGTGGTAGCCCAGGGCGCGTCAGTCACATGCGTTGTGATTGAATCTTTACATGTACTCTTTTTACATTCATTTTT
This sequence comes from Cetoscarus ocellatus, assembly GCA_037902135.1. NCBI lineage: Eukaryota > Metazoa > Chordata > Actinopteri > Labriformes > Labridae > Cetoscarus > Cetoscarus ocellatus. The sequence goes on along the minus strand of JBAMNC010000011.1, from coordinate 71,756 downwards.
ATTTTGGCTGCCTTCACATTTCCACAAACTGGTTAAAGAATGTACCAGAAATGACATGTATAGCTATCATTCTTCTGTCTTATATTTAATAATAACCATATGTTTGAATAATTGACTGAAATCTAATGAGGGCGAAAACTGCAAAAACGTGGTGCAACAGCATTATAGTTTGTTCTCCATTGTTTCATTTCCCAACACGTTTTCAGCAGAGAAATCGCTGCAGCACACAGTGAACTGGAGAGACTATTCAGTGGTGTTAGGTATGAAGTAAGGTGTGATGGTGGCAGATTTACCTGCAGCAATGACTGCTCATATAGATTGAAAGATAACTTAACTGTCTCAGCAGGAAATTTGTTTTCACAGGCTGTCGAATGAAAATAAACATACATGTAAGCAACAGAGAACACAAGGATTGTACTCATCTGAGACATTTACATCAAATGAGAGGCACATTAATCAATGGCTTATTCTGTTGGTGAAAAGCACATATCTCAGCTTTTCTGACAGATCTTTGTTGCACTGGAATAACCGGAGCTGCCAACTGATCAGAAAATGAAAACAGGTATTATAAGTACGTCCTACCCACCAGGCCTCATGGCACTTATTTCACTTCTCTCTCTTTATTTAGATCTTGTTGACTGAAGAGTTTGTGGAGCAGATGCTCGGGGATTTACAGGAACTGAACACTCGCGAGGAGGTAAGAAAAATACCTTCCTTCCTTTTGTTTTGAGTTTGTTCAACAGCTTCTCTGTTCTAATTCTGAATCTTTTCTCTGTAAAGACAAAGTTACCAAAGGAGTACAGCTGGCCAGAGAAGAAGCTGAAGATTTCTGTCCTACCAGACTCTGTGTTTGATAATCCTCTCCAATGAAACAGAGACATGTAATCTTCAGAAAACAAACCAGCAGCAGACACACTCCAGAGTGGACCATGGTGAACTGGAGACCTCCCAGGACCCCTGAGCTGTCAGATATGTAGCTCCTGCAGCGGGAGGCCAGAGACTGTTTCACTCCTGTAGCTGGTCTGAGAGATGATCTGAATACTTCTGACTGTTACTGCATTCTCAGACAGGCCGCACCGTTTACAACTTTTCCCTGAGGTCTGAATGCTTTTTAGAATATAAGAACCAGAGAACCAGCCTGTCCAGATGGTCAACCTGAAAGAGCAATCACCACAGAAGATACTCATGCTGTAGGCTAAAGTAGGATGTTGTCATGCCTGCAGTAATGCCGAGGTCAGACTACACAGATTTTTATCTGTCACTCTCATATGTCAGATTAGGCCATCACATAGCCTTACAGTCATGCCAGAATGTGACTGATGCTACATTTGGTTCCCAATCAGTCATCATGAGCAGCAGGTTGATGCTTGAAGAAAGAGGGTCAGACAACAACCAAACCGAGACTGAAAATATACAAACTGTGTTCACTGTAGTATACTGTAGCCCCATTCATTCTGTTTTTTCAGGTTGTAATATTTACACTCCGTGATGCTATGCCTCCATTGTTAACGCAGCAGGAACGGGAGCAAGTTGATCCCCTCTTTGTTCCGTCTCCAGAGGTAGTATCAGAGGCGTGATATTGGAGAGAGGGTGGCACAGACTCAGCTGAAGGCAGGAGTGGCACAAATGAGTGTCTCTGCCTTTGTGTGTATGTTAGAGCTGTTGCACTGTGAATAAGACTTGTATTTGTTTGTCTATCCAAACACAACCGTGACTGATACACCAGCCTGATGCTAATGCTAACAGCAGTTATTTACCAGGTTGTCAAGGTGCGTCGGCCATTTCTTGCCAGGTTTTCCCCTTTTGTTGTTTCAAAGTCTGATGTGGTAGTACCTCTGTGACTCATAAGACAAATGTGTTGTTACCAGAGGTTGTGTTTTAATTTCCTCCTTGCATCAACTAAGTTGTTCTTTTTTGACTTTGCTGTTTGTCTTGTTAATGCTTTTGATTGTTGTGTGTGAACAGCGTCTAAAGTCACAAGTGGGGTTTCCATCAACCAGTTTTTAGATAGATTTTCACTTGTGAAAAAATTAAGTGGAAACACTACAAACTGGAGAAACTTACAAGCAGTAATATGTCATTTTTATTTGGCTCTCTTGTGGCCACCAAAGGCCTCTGAGTGTAACTGCACCATAGTGCTGTCACTTCTGCCTTGTTGGCTAACAGAGGGTGGCAGAACCAGCCAGTAAAGGCAGTGTGAGAACAGCTGAACTATATCGGCTGATAAGAGACAGTATTGTTTATTTCATGTCCAAAATATCTTTACTGCACAATCTGCCCATTTTATGCAAGCGAGATGCATCAAGAGTTTGTCTATTCAGCTGTTATCATGCCTGCAGTCTGTTTCATACTAATTGAAGAAGGTCAAATGGTTTCGCAATAAAAATTGGTAATGACTCAAAGAAGATAGCAGATCTCACAAATAGAACAAAAAGCTTAAAATATCATCTTAACTCCCTATCATTATCTAGGGATGCACAATGTTGGATTTTAGAAGATATCCAATATCCTGATATTACTGAACTCTGTCTATCTTTGTGTTAAAGGCAGACGTGAAACAAGATAAACGTTTTATTTTTACTTTTTTAAATGATGCAGGTAAATTTTAAATGTAGGCATTTAATGATTATATGGTGAAACGTTGTGATTCATTCATACATTCTACTGATGTTTCAGCCTTTAAAATGACCGATATGAATGACTGATAGATCTAAGCTGAAATTTTCACGTCTGCAGATACCTTTTATTTCCCTTTTTAAGCTATTATCTGCCAACAACTGATATATTGTACCATTAATATCGTGCATCAATATATTAGTTGCAGTAGTAGTACTTTATTTTGAACATGTAAGAAATAAATCTGATATATTATGTACGTTTAAAAATGTAGAAAAATAATAATGCAGAAGTAAGAAAACAAAGATCAAAGTACAAACTGTATGTTAACACAATACTGAACAGTGTTATTGCATGTTTTCTTCATATCAAGAAAGCCGAGTCACAAGCACATAATTGAATGATCTTTGGGCAAATCTCTTTAAATGTTTATATTCTGGTGGAAACCCCACAGGTGAAATGGCAGAACTAATCTCAGGAGGAAGAAAGAGAACATGTTAGACTTTCTGTCAGGAGGGTATCCAGATGTGGCCTTGTCTGTTGTTTACCTCTCCTCATCATACCGGGTAACATGACAGCTCTTCTGGTCCAACAGGTCTGGGAACCCTATAGTTTCCGGATCAGGTCTTAACTGTGCTTAAAATATGTGGTCTGACCTCGGTATTAGGCCTGCCAAGACTGAGCATTCATAGACGACTACACATCCAAACATTAGCTGTGTTGGTGCTTCTTAAAACAGTTTTATTTATTCCCTTTGCCTTAGGAAGGATGAAAAATTAATGTTTTATCATGTTTATCGGTGTGTTTGTACAGATGGAGCTCCGATGTTTATGATTAACAAATGCTGGACATTTTTCTTTAATGTGTTTGTGGTCATACCAAAGTTTAGCTGCCAGCCCTGTCTAATGCGTCATGCTTCTGTAATAATGTCACGACAGGATGATTAACTGATCTCCACCGCCTGCCTTCTTCTGTCTGAGACAACCAAACAAGCATCTGAACTTCTTTTGTAGTTATCTGGAAAATGCTGCAGGTATGACCACCCTCTCTCCATGACTCCTCTCTTGAGTAATTATTTTTAAATGTGACTCTTTGGACTCTGGCGCACGTTCCTGTGTGTTTTAAAGATTGGAAATATCTGTTAAACATTCAGAGAGGGGGAACTGTGGCGTGTTTTCTCTCAAATGTTGTCTCCAGTGGCCACATAAATATTTTCTCTTATCAGTAGGACCTGCTTGAAAACTGCGTTGGAGTAAATTCCTCAGTGCCTTGAGTTGAAAAAGGACCACATATTTTGTCGACTCCTAATACTGCCTACAGCTCCTCAATCGTCCCGAGCTATCCCTTCATGTCGAGGCTGCTGTGTCCATCGTCCGTCTCTGGTTTCTGTATGACATTCCTCATTAACACCAAAACAGAACAGACTACCTTCACTACAGTGTCTTTCTACAATAATGTGCTCATATTCTCATGTGAACGTGTCTTATTTGTGTTTGTTTTTTTTATTCAGAGTGAGAAATGTAAAGTTTAGACATCCTTTATATGTTGTTTTTTTTGTAATTTCTATCTTATTGACAGAACTGGCTGATTGTAATCCCAAGTGCATTAAAGAGTGTAGGTATTTACACAAATAAAAGCTGCAAAATGCATCCAGAATTACAGCTCTCAAAACATTTATACTACACTTTACTGTGTCTCACCCATAAGAACTTAAACTCCAATTCCACTGAAGTCAGGACACTTTAACGTTAAATAAAACAAAATACAATGATTTGCAAATCCTTTTCCAACTAAACTGAGTTAAATACACTAAAAAGACAAGCTATTTAATGTTCAAACTGATGAACTAGTTTTTTTGTTTTTGTTTTTTTTAAGTATTCACACATTTTTAATTTGACGCCTGCAGCACGCTCCAGAAAAGTTGGGACAGGGGCATTAAAAGACTGGGAAAGTTGAGGAATGCTGAAAAAATACCTGTTTGAAGATTCCACTGGTGAACGTGTTAATTGGAAACGGGTATGTCCCATGGTTGGGTATTAAAGGAGCATCCCCCTAAAGGAGTGATTCCCAACCAACTCGTCTCTGGCTCTTGTCTTGTAGGTGGCCTGGGATCCTTGGTGGAGACTGCCTGCTGCTATGGAGTCATGAAGCCTCAATAACTACAATTACAGACATAACACATATTTGGCCATCTCATTCCAGTTCATAATCATTATAGCTGTTAATGTAGATATTAGCATGATCTTTCTATCCATGGCTTATACATCTATAGTAACTATCTCTAGCTCCGCATGGACATGAGATCCCTCTTGAAAATGAGGTGTCACATCTCAAGAGGTCTACCATTAATACATTTATACTTACCGGAAACAAATATGGTAGGGATGCACTTGTGGTCTGGGCACCCGTGAGTTCGTCACTACCATAAATTCTTATTTTCAGTAAGACTTTCATTGATTATACTTCTATAAAATTATCACCACAACCACACAGACATGAGGACCCTCCTGAAAACAAGTTGTAGCATCTCAAGAGGCTAACCTCTAATAAATTTGTTTTCAGCAGAAACAAATTTGACGACGACAGGTCTGTGATTGGTCCTTTGATCTGTCACTAGCTTTAGTTCTTACTTTAGTCCACTTGTCTCCACTTACCTCCCTCCCTTTGCCCACACACCCAACACAGCATCGTGTTGATTTGCTGTTCATCATGAGACTGGGGTCCACATTCAAGATTTCCTGCTGCTTAACAGAAGGTTTTTTCTTGCTGCCGTGATGAAGGAATTCATGATTGACTATATGGATTCATGTTGGGTGTTGGATGTATATATTTGCATATATATGTATATGTGTATTTTATATATTTATATATGTATCTATGCATATCCATAATATGAAGAGCTTTATGCTCTATTGTAAAGTGTCTTGAGATAACACTTGTTATGAATTGGCGCTATACAAATAAAGACTGATTGATTGAACCATCAGAGCGGTATGCTAACACACTGCAGGGGGTACATGGAAAAGTTTAATAATTTATTTCCAGCTTGGAAGTACTGAGATAAAGCTGTCAATAAAATGGTAAGTTTGCGCTACTACTAGTTTCCCCAGGGAGACAATAGCCTGTGGCACAGGTTATTGTTTTTTTCAGACACTTCTCGAGTGTTTGGTGCTCTGGCGTCTGTAAATGTGCCAGTTTCATTGAGTTATTTGCCAGGACTTCACCGCACTGAGGCTGCCGTGGGTCCGCAGACATAGAAGTGAATCCATATAAATCAGGCTGATCATGTTCTACTTTAGAAGAATCATCAACGTGTATGAGTAAGGGGGTGCTCATGGTATGACTAAAAGACTCAAGGATACACCAGACAGTAAAGGTTGGGAACCCCACAGGCTCAGTCAATCACAAGCAGGGCTGGGGCGAGCAAATACTCCGACAGTGTAAGAACGTTTCTCAACGAACAGTTCTAAGGAATTTAGGGATTTCATCATCTAGAATCTATATCGCCAAAAGATTCAGATAATCCACCTCTGCACATAAGCAGCAAGACCAAAATCCACATTGAATGCCCGTGACCTTCAATCCCACAGGCTACACTGCTTTACTGTATTAGTGCCCATGGCATGGGTAACCTGCACATCTGTGAAGGCACCATTAATGCTGAAAGGTACAAACAGGTTTTGGAGCAACATGCTGCCATCCATCGTTTTCAGGGACGTCCCTGCATATTTCAGGAAGACAATGAAGACACATTCTGCTTGTGCTACAACAGCGTGGCTTCAGAGTAAAAGAGTGCAGGCACTAGACTGACCTGCCTGCAGTCCAGACCTGAGTCCCAGTGAAAAACGTGTGGCTGATAAGGAAGTGAAAAATACAACAATAGAGACCCCAGACCGTTGAGACACTGAAGTCATACATTAAGCTAGAATGGAAATAATTCCTCCTTCAAAGCTTCAACAGCTACTGTCTTCAGTTCACAAACACTTATTGAGTGTTGTTAAAAGGAAAGGTGATGTAACACAGTGGTACACATGTCCCAGTCCCAGCTTTCTTTTTAATGTACTGCAGGTATCAAATTTAAAATGAGTGAATATTTGAAAAAAATAAAGTTTATCAGTTTGAACATTAAATATCTTGTCTTTGTAGTGTATACAATCAAGTTGATGTGGAAGAGGATTTGCAAGTCATTGTATTGTGTTTCATTTGTATTTCACATAACATCCCAACTTCATTGGAATTGGCTTTTTTGACTTTCCTTTTTATTTTCATGATGAACGTCTGGTTTCCTAAAGAACTCTGCAGTCCATCTTTGCATGAGAGGAGCGATCATAATGCTTTTATCTTCTTTGGTTTCAGCAGACTAGACACATTCAAGGCGGGTTGCTGCCCTACAGATTTTATTTTTGTCATAATTATAGTTTCAGTGCAGGCCTTCTCTCTCTCTGTCCTCACATATTTTCCATGTGTGATTCAGTGTTTTAATGTTTCTCCTCGTACACAAACCCTCTCATGGGCCCCTGAGGGCCTCTTACCCAGCCAGCCAGGACTCCTCTCTTTATGAGGAGCAGTGGTGCAGAGGATGACAGGTCACACAAATGTCTCCCGGTCATTTACAATCTCTCCGGTAGAGTTTGCTGTGGCCTGCTCCCCTGCCTTCCTCCTCCTCCTCCTCTTCTCACTGAGCGTTGCCAGATCTCACAAGAGAAACAAGCAATGAGATCTGTGGAAACAGGCAATTTGATTGTTTTAACAAAGACTAAAACCTGCATAAAAGCTACAACAAGCACCATGACTTACCACAGTGTGTTCCACAGAGGCCATTCGATTACAGGATTTATATTTACTTATTTTACCATCACCTCTATCAGCAATAAACTAACATTTGTAACATACACTCTTTTCAAACATTATCATGTATGTTAAAAACTCAAGAAGTTGGTTGCTTGAAGCTCATTAATGTGCTTCTTCTGAAGATTTCAACTTTTCAGACTACAAAATAATAGAAAAAAATTAAAAGAAAATTCAATAAATGATGTTTCACTTCAACCCTTTTCCTGTCTGACAGGCTTAATTTATCAAGTTAATGAGGAGGATTAGGGCCACTAAAAACATTAATAAATATTTTCCTATGATTAAAAATAAAATATTTTACGAAAAAAAAATCTGAGAAAAAGTAAAAATCCTGAATGTAGTCTCTGGATTCTAAGAAACGAGTCTGAGATTGTAGTCAGAATGTTAAGATTAGAGTCAGAAATCTGTCTTTTCACTTAAATTTAGAATTTGGAAATCCAAGTCAGACTTTTAAGATTAAAGTCAGAATTCTCACAAAATGTCTGAAGTCTGATTTGGGTATTTTGTCTGAATTCTCATTTGAATCTTCTAAAATTTAAGTCAGATTTCTGACTAAAGATTGAAGTTTTTACTTTGCAAGAATTCTTATAATTTCTGTCAGTTTCTGACTTAAATATCACAAAAGCTGACTTGTAACTGCCGCAGGCTTTTTGAGCAAGCAAACATTTGAATTAGTCTGCAGAATGCTTCATCTCTTCATTACAATAAGTCCTGAAACCCAAAGTAAGTTGAAATTCTAGCACTTTTGGTTCCCTTATTGAGATTCTTGAATGTTTTTTTTTCTTATAAATGCTTGAAATAAGGTTTGTGGTGAACACATACATTCCTTATTTAAATGTTTTTTTTTCTACAACATCAAAATACATCTAGATTTTGCCTCTCTTGTGAATGTGAAACTGTTACTGAACCTTTAAAAGACAGTTGTTAACAGATTGATATTAGGGATGGGAATCAAAAAACAATTACAATTGAGAATCGATAACAAATAGCTAAAAGAATCAATATCATTAGTCTTTTTGCTTAGTGATTCCCTTATCAATTCCTCTCACAAGGATCTGGCTGCCTTACAAATTGAGGACATCATGCGCTCAACAAATGCAATCGGCTCAAGGCCAACACAGAAGTAATCATGGCAGACAGGAGACTGAAGTAGTCAAAACATTGGCTTAATCTTACACAACATGATGCTAAACGCAAAACATCCAACAGGATGTCAATCAGTGGTGGAAACACCAGCAATATGCTGAGTCGCTTGTCTTGGCTGCATAGCACTAAATATCAGGACAGCCATGTGTTTGGTGTAGTTGACCCTGAAAACCTGTCCATCCATCCATCTTCTCCTGCTTATCTGTGATCGGGTCGCGGGGGCAGCAGCCTAAGCAGGGAAACCCAGACTTCCCTCTCCCCGGCCACTTCGTCCAGCTCTTCCCAGGGGATCCCAAGGCGTTCCCAGGCCAACTGAGAGACATAGTTCCTCTGCTGGACGGACTGAAAACCTGTAGATCTGATTTTTTTTGGTGCACAAAATCCTCAGGAATCAGGGATAAGGGGACCAATAAAGAATTGCATCGGTAAGCAGGATTGATAAAGGCATTGATGTCAACAAAATCTTATCAATTCTTATCTTATCATCCCTAATTGCTATGGACTTATAAATATGGTCAGGGACTTAAAATGAATTATTTCTAATAGTCCTTAAGGGTAGATGCAACACTGTCTCTGGCTGGTCCTCACAGAAAGAACAGTCCGTATTTATGTCTGTCTTGAATTTTGACATGTAATGATTGGCAGGATAGTATTTATGAATAATTCTGAAGGATACTTCCTTCACCTTATTAGAGATAAGAGACTTATGTGGAATCATCCAAACCATGTTCCAATCAATGTCATTCACAAAACGGTTCCAATATGACACTACATGTGAAATAGAAACATCTGTCTGAAATAAAGCATGTAAATGTCTACTGTTATTGTGAGAAAGTGGTGAAAAACAGATCTTACCTATAGGTGAGTCAGTTGGATCAGGTCAAGAGCCTGGAGGGAGTGGAAGATGAGGAAGATTTGAGTCAGCGTGGCGCTAACTTCCATGCAGCCTACAAAAATACGTCATCCCTGCAAAGTCACTTATAATCAGCAGACTTGGCAACCCCGCTCCCGGCTCCTCCCCGTCTATTTATCAACTCAGTGACGGGTCACGTTGTCGGAGGGGGGCTGTCGGTGTGAAAGCACTGAGCTCCCAGCCGACGAGTCACAGTCCGTCCGGACTTACCGTCAAATATTAGTCAAAGAGTTTAACGGGAAACCGAGGGCAGCCGGATCACAGCCGGTGAAAAGAGCCCACGCGCTCAGCCGTTACGTTACGTCGGGCTGACGCTGAGGTCCAAACGCTCGAGCTGGATTTCCTCTCGGCTGAAGTGGAGCTGCTCGGCTTTGAACCGGAGTCCGCCGACGGAATGGAGAATAAATAGTTGGTAAGGTCGCTTTTCTGTGATAATAATACGCCCGCGGTGTTCAGTGCTAGCAGGTAAATGCTGATTTAACGGAGGGGAGTTGTGTTTCCGTTGAAAAACACCGTCAGCGCGGCTCAGTCAGTGACATTTCATTAGTCCTGTTTCTGTGTTATTCTCAAGCAAGTTGTCACTTGCGTTTAAACCTCACAGCCTGAGCCGACTTGTTCAGCATTACTCAGCGTTAATTAGTAATTAAGATTCAGGAATCACCGGGAATTTATTTCTTTTAGCTGGTTTTGGATGTGTTCAACTTCTGCTTTAGTTTCTTTTGGTTTGACTGGGGTAAATCTTACTTTTACAGCCAGCTTTCTAATGCTCAGTGTGCTAGGCTATGGTAAGAAACGCTTAATAAAGGTTTATTAACATTTTCTCCATCTGGAAGCCCTCATGTGCCATATCTGCCAGGTTTAATGTGTGAAGATTAAAGGTTTTAGGCTGAACTTTAGAAAAGGGTGCCCATTTCTCAAAAGGTTATTGACATTAGGGTTGGGAAATATTTAAGTTTTAAGTAGGGATGTCCCAATGAGCTTTTTGAGGAACAGGTTTATAAATAATGTGCTGATTCTGAGTCATGATCCAATATTCATGTTTACCTAGACAATACAGCTACACGCTGTTGTTTGTTCTCCTGTTTTGGTTTGTTTGTTAACCAAATTAACTAAACAAAGTAACAAGATGCCCTTATTTAATGTTCCTTTCCAGTTGATCCTGAAAGTCTGATTCTCTCAGAGTTGCAAATCAGATATGCCAATGGGAATGCCTCCAACTTTACCAGTGTATATCATGATATCAAGGTGGAAAAATACTCATTTTGAGCTGTGATTTGTTTTGTATTTAAAACATTTTATGTTTCTCCTGGCTTCAGTTGGCCATTAGTGAGTGCAGGGATCAATGAGTGTTACTGAAAAAGGAGGTTGGCCTAATGGGGTCCACATTTGCCCCCCTGCTCCCTTACTACAGCCTGCCATACAACTTAAAATATTTATTTTGAAACACATATATATACATGAAGGAAATGTGATCAAATCTGGCATGACAGTTCTCTTAAATGATATTAATTTCAAGAAAACAGAGCTGAAATTGGCAGTGATTTTCCTGTAAAACTCCCTTAAATTAATTTTTTTATATTTTAGGAAAAGTTAAAAGGGGATATCAGTTAAAATAAACTCTCATAACCAGTTTAATCTCTGCAGATCACATAAAACAAAGTATTTTGAAACAGGCTTGCATTGACCCTTTGTGAAGCCCCGCCCCTTACAGGAAGTGATCCTCTTTTAAGCTCCACCGTCCTTAGCAACTGTTGCTAAGTTAGACAAGCTCTGTTGTTGCTGGGCTCTCTCCCATTTGAAACTGCTTTGTTATGGGGCTCTGATTCTGATTGGTTGGTTAGTAAAGCAATCTGATAGAGACAGATCAAGTATTCATAATCAAGCTCATTAAATTAAGTATTACTTCCTGCTTTTGAGTTTATATTTATTTAGGTTGATATTTTAACTTCTGCTTATAGCTGTGTAAGTGCTCTTCTGTTTGATTATCAGTTACTGTAATTTTCAAACTCTGAATATCTTTGAAAGTACAACAGTTTGACCCTCAGGCAATGAAGACAAAAATAATGTGGCTATCTTGTTAACCAAAGGTGCCCATCCCTGGTGTAGATCTACTGGCAGTAGGTCTATGCATATTGACAACAAAATAATTATAATAAGTTTAAAGGTTGAATGGGGGGTAACATTTGATTTATCAGGTTGAAGAAGCATTACATTATTATTACCATTGTTATATTACAAAGCCATGGCAACAAAAATACCGTGAACACCCAAAAGCTGTAAATTATTGTGCCATTTTCTAACTCCAAAGCACTGTGTGAGTTGCACAAACATGTTGGCCAACATATGAAAAAGAGGGTGGACCTGGCAAGAAACAAGGAGGTTTTCACTTTGAGCAAATTGTAAATATCTTTGTGTCAGGGCTGCCCGATCATGGCAAAAACTGCAATTGCAATTATTTTGGACAAGTCGCAATTAAGTGACTTATAGTGATTCGTTTGGCGGTATGGTGGTATCATTAAGTTAGAACCTGTGTTCACAGATGGCGCTTAATGTTGGAAGTTTATGACAGTTAAGGCTGCCACTTTTCCCAAAAATTAAACTAGTTTTTTTTAGAGCATATATATTAACGTGTAATAAAAATGCAAATAGGCACTGTTATCTGGGAAAAACATTGGCTGTGGACAAAGGCCCTTAACTGGCAAATGTCTTTAGGTGTGAATGTGAGTGTGCCTGGTGGTTTGTCTCAGTTTGTCAGCCCTGTGATTGCCTGGTGACTAGACTAGGGTGAACCATGTCTCTTGCCCAGTGATTGCCAGGATTGGCTCCACCCCTCCGCAGCCCCCAAAGACAATAGTGGTATAGATAATGTTTGTTTTTTTTACCATTCACTAAATGTCAGAGCCAAAGATGCTGAACCTACTCTGCCTTTTTTGCTGGTATAGCTGTTCATTGCTACTCTCAGGCTTAAAAAAGGAAAATTACAGGTAACAGAAGCATCATCACATGGCCATGACTAATGATATTATTGGACCAATATCGGTATCGGCAGATATTTGCCTAAAAAGCTGATTATTAGCCGATATGTACTTACGGATATTTTGACCATGTGAATTGGCCATGGAATCTCATATATTGGCTGTGATATTGACAAAATGTACAACATACCATGTTGGTGTACCTCATCATCACACAATTTCCACTTTTATGAATCCAAAGTGTCATTTGTTGAAGAATGAAATGTTATTTTTCTTGCTTCACATCTGTTTCTAACAGTTGGACTGTTATCATGGAATAAACAGGTCAGTTGCATCCATGAAACAAAGAAACATTAATATATAAATTATATTTTCTTACCTCTTAATTTCCTGTAATGATGACTTACTCTTGTTGCCATTGGATAAAAAAGGTAATGATGGTTTTTTTTTTTTAAATAATGTTTATTTTTATTTTCATTTGCCACAGAGTAAATCGATTTTATTTACTGATATAACATAAATCATACAAACATATAAACACAAATTCAAGACTAAGCGGGAAAGGGAAAAAGAAAAAGAAAAAGAAAAAGAAATAAATAAATACATAAATAACACCTAAAGTGTACAGTCTTGTGGCAGACTTGTAGATCTAATCGATAACAAACCAAATTCATACATTTTTTCCTTTGTTTTCCTTTTTTCTTTTTTTTTTTTTTTTTTATAAGTCCACGGGATAGATTAACAACAAAATAATAATAAGAGTAATAACAATAAATAACCTCTGGTGGCGAGGTAAGGTATTAATATTGATTGATTTATACTCCAGTCATATAAAAGTTTTTAACTCTGGTATTGTGACATTTACTTCTTGTTTTTTCATGGAACTAAATGTAGAGATATGCTACTGTAAGTCAGTGTTAATTTTGACAGCACTTTTTAATTAAGTTTTAGTTGTTGTCTTTCGCCTCAAATATCTTTCAGTTTCAGTCATAATTATTCATCTAAATTGTTTTAATTTTAGTCTAGTTTTAGTTGATGAAATTTCACTACATTTTAGTCGACGAAATCTACTGTAAATTTACTCGAATAAAATATAAAGTGTAAAGGGTAAGGCATTTTTATGTTTCCTTAAATTTCTGAAGTCATGTTTTACACTTGGATAACATGAAACATATAATAACCCTTTATTGAATACTAGTAAAGTTTGAATGCAGAAATTAACAGACACATTTTTTTATAGTGAAATGCAGTCACCTTTATTTAGGCTACCTGGCAGAGCATCTCAGTTACTATACCAGAATTGACAACAAACAGTGAACCTGCTCTACATAAATATATCGATTCATAAAGAGAGGAGCTCTGATTGGTTCGCTCCAGAACTTATCCCACCACCATGAAGCTAAGGCAGCTGTGATTGAATGTCCCTCTTAACTCATCCAACCTTTCCACACAACCAAAGTAGCTGTGATTGGATATATTCCTAACTTGTCCCTACTATCTACATGAGTAAATTAGGTCTGATTGGATAAAGTCTCTGTCAAACAGTTTAGTCTAGTTTTTATTTGTTGATGAAAATGTCAGTTAATTTAGTTTTAGTTTTTTCCATGTGCACTTGTTTTTTTCTAGTTGCTAAACTATGACAAAAATAATTAGTCAACAAAATGAACACTGCTGAATGTCACCATTCAGTAAAAAAAAGATTAATATATCATTTTTGGTTCATATTACCCAGCCCTACTCAACCCATAATTTTGTTATGCCCTCATCCTTTGGTGCCATTTGGAGAAATTTAATGTACGTAGAAACAAAAAGCGTGTATACCTTACTTCTAAAGGGTATGCCCTTAAAAAGTCCTGCGTATTAAACACAGTTTTCAGTTTTGCTTTGACTCTAGATGTAAAGTACCTGTTTTTTTTCACAGCCTCTGCAGATACTCCTCTGCTTATTGTAATGAACACTTCAAATGCTTCTGCTTTATAAGAGTTTACCCATCAATGGGTTTGCCAGGAAGGCATTTTTCTATGACAGTTTGGACAGGAAAGTAATTGGTTTAGTTTTCAGGGAAAGGTTTTCTTTCATAAATCCAAATGTAGACACATAAATCTTATTTTTTTTTTTTTTAAATCAGTCCACTTATACTCCATTTACCAATTGTGTCATTGTGATATATACTTAACAAACATTCAGCAAGGTTGTTGTTCTTACTGTGAGTTTGTTTCACCCACGCCTTCCTGCGGCACAATTACTGAGATGAGTAGAAATTGGACTGTGGTAAGCTAAATTTCCATCGGGTGTTTTTAAAGAAATCATCCATATGAAGGACTCAGATTTCTTTTTTATTCTAATCTTTTGATTAAAATTACCTTTTTTAATTTGAGTCATCCACCCCCTGCTTATGCCCCTTTTGTTGTGCCGTACACTTAATAAGCTTTTACTCCGCAGAGTGTCTGCACCTGTGGTTTTGCTCTGCCCACATCTCTGTCACATTTTGAACAATAAGGTTGAGACAGACTGTAGTGGGCAAAGTTTTCATAAGGGCTTTACACCTGCGAAGAAGTACAGTAACTGTGGCTTCTTATTAAACTTACCGAGTCTTTACAGTAAAAGCCTTTGCGCTGATGCTTCATTACCTCCGCCAAGGAGGTCATGTTTTTGCCGGCATATGTTTTTGTTTGTTTGTCTGTTTGTTTGTTTGTTTGTTTCTTGTTAGCAAGATTACGCAAAAAAAATAACTGTCTAACTAATAATGATATCAACATGATTCTGAGTGCTATCTGTGGGTTTTCAGTGTCAAAGAATTATATTATGATGGTAACTTCATCATGGAACTATTGCTTATAGATGTAACAGCAAACGTGAGCTACCTTGGCGGAGGTTTGTTGAGGTTTTTCTCTGAGTGCTTTTTATTTAGCTTATTGGTTGGTTTTGTCGATAGTAGGGCTGAACCATTTTAGGAAAAGATCTAATTGTAATTTTCTGGCAGATATTGTGATTTCAATTTGATTCACAATTTTCTTCAAATCAAGCTTCAGTGCAATATTCACTATGTTTACAGTATAGACAACAGAAAGAAAATCAATGATCAGAAGCACATAACACATTATTCATCATCTACTATTGATGATAAATAATCTGTTTTCATTATTTAAGGGATACTCCAACTTCTGCTCCTAAACAGAGGCTTTTTATTGTTGACCTGCTTACCAGCACTTCTGTAAATGCAAACTGCCTGCAAATTTGTAAAATAGTTGACACAACAGATCCTGGGTCAGTCAGGAGCGCTGCAAAAAATTGCAGCTTTGGCAATCACATGATTGTTGTGTCTGAAATTGTGATTTTGATCCGAAAACAATAAATCTTTCAGCCCTAGTCGATATACATTGTGTTAGGTCATTTTAAATCCAATACAAGTGGGAACTCCCTGTTTAGCATGGTTCATTTGAATGTAAGTCAACACAGCAAGGTGTTACAGGTGTTAAAACAGTTACCATGCTATCTGGTGTCTTCTGTGGTCACTGGCGAGCGTTAAAAGCCCCTCTTCCTCTCTCACAGTTTCTTTACAGTTATATAAAGTGTGTCAAATATTAATAGATATGCTCATAACATATTCACTTAAAGGAAAGCATTCACTGTTTGATGAGATGTGGACTTCCTTTTTAGACTTTATAAAGTGATGATATTACCCCTGCTCTGCCTCGGGACAACCCAAGATCACTATAACCTTTTCTTTGTAACATTAAGTGTGCCTCCTAGTTATAATATTTTATTTATGTTTTTGTCAGGTCGCCTTTTTTTGTGTGTCGTTCTTTGTTTAATGATTACCGTATCTGTTATTGTTCACAAGAAAAAAAATTGGAAAACATTCTCATCTGATCAAACATAGGACGTTGCACTCCCACTTTAAATCAGTGAATCGTTTTGTGGGTAGCTTAGCCTGCTAGCATTTTTCCCCATAATGCATTGTTAATTTTGTTGCCTGATTATTTTCGTCATAGTTTTCATCAACAAATGTTTTTTCCCTGATGAAAACTAGACAGTAACTAATAAAAACAAGTGCACATGGACGAAAACTAAAACTAAATTAACTGACATTTTCATCAACAAATAAAAACTTGATGAAAATGTTTGACAGAGACTTAATCCAATCAGATCTAATTTCATCATGTAGATAGTAGAGACAAGTTAGGAATATATCCAATCACAGCTACTTTGGTTGTGTGGAAAGGTTGGATGAGTTAAGAGGGACATCCAATCACAACTGCCTTAGCTTGGTGGTGGTGGGATAAGTTGTGGAGCGATCCAATCCGAGCTACTCTGTTCATGAATTGATATATTTATGTAGAGCAGGTTCACTGTTTGTTGTCAGTTCTGGAATTGTAACTGAGATGCTCTGCCAGGTAAATTAAAGCAATTAAGATGACTAAATTCTGACTAAATCTCAAAGATATTTTAGGCCAAAACCATAACTAAACTAAATTAAAGAGTGCTGTCAAAATGAACACGGTCACAACGCATTGCATGACTCAAAGTCATACCAGTGTGGCCTGCTTCAGAATTCTGTTGTGTGAGGACGAAACGATCCAAAAGAAATATGCAAATTTATTTGTTTTCTTCAGATGCATCAGGACAAAGTGACTGAACTGTCGGGCTAAAAACCACCTGAACTTCTCCCCACCCGTGATTAAGTTTGTCCGACACCATCATGGGTCATTTTGACCAGATTTGAGTAAAAATTTGACCAGAAAGCTTAGTTTACATAGGGTATTTCTTTTATTAAGATTTTATTTAGAACACAATATCCTCTGCCACCCCCAAACAAATACTTCTTTGCTGTTTGTGCTTATCACATTAAGCTTTAGTATAAGGTCCATGACTTCTGAAGGTATTTTAGTCCTCATTAATCAAGATTTATAATTAGCATCCATGATGTCCATATTCTTTAACAGAGTTTAAGACAAATCATATTTCACTTTTTATTAGGGTCCACCAGGGCTTTCCTCAGACGTGTATTATACAGATTGTCAGGCAGCTGACAAAAGTTGGCAGCCAGGGGGTTTAGCTGTCTACCCCATAAAACCAAACAGAGTAAGGTTGATCAATTCACCGTTGTAAACATGTTTGATGACCAAAGTCCCATGATCTGTCAGAAGTGCAAACTGAGACTTTGATTCGTCACCGATCAAAAGATCAGCAGAACAGGGTCACTAAAGGATGAAGTATTAAAAACACTTTTATGATTTTGTTTTTTATTTGTTAATATGTTATTTTTTTGTTCATATTATCACACACTCTTTAAGCCTTGTATACAGACATTAATGACAGAAGCCAATCAGTTATTGATGAAGTTAATATATTGTTTTAGATATAATACCATATATTACAATACATCCAGGGAGATATATATAAATACAGTGTAAAAAATGATTAGGTCACCACCTATTGTAGGCTTATGCCAAAGCTGCCATTAATTAACAGCATTAGTAGTTACCGAAATCATTTTTTATGTTTCTGTAATTGCTAATACACCAGCGTGTAAGAGCTTTAAACAATAATGATGTTTTTAAAGCCAAAATAGAATTATTATTGTAATCCATAATTTTTCTAATTTTCTGTTTCACAAAAAATGTAAAGCACATTATTATTTTTAGATTAAGATGTCAAATTATAATGCTCAAATTTTGGTATGAAAAGGTGAATTTATGGTTAACTTCATCATTATTGTTCTAAATGTTTGTCCAATAACAAAAACATTTTCAGTTTTATACAAGTTTTTGATCGATTTCTAAAATATTGTTTTATGTTTCCTTTTTTCGATGCCAGGGCGTCTTATGAATTTGTTAAGCATTGTGTTTGTGTGTGTGTATAGATTTTCAAACATCCTTATAATTTTACATAATCTCAAATATTATCATTAAGTATTTGCAGAAAAATCTTTTTTTTGCATTTTAAAAGGTGTGGCTGCCTCAGACAGACACAAATATGTCACTTATTTTATTATTTATTGTTTACAAGAAAAAATAACAAGTAAAATTCTTTAAAGTTTCAACATGTCAGTTCTTAACATGGATGTCAATAACATTTTCAGTTTTAAACAAGTTTTTGAAAGATTTCTATAAATATTGTTTTATGTTTTCTCTTTTTTTCTATGACAGGTGGTCTTATGGTGTGTGTGGGTTGGGGGGTGCGTGTATGTGTGCATGAAAAATGTGTTTTTTTTAAGTAATTCTCCCTTTTGCTTCTTTCAGGCCCTCACTGTCAGTCTGTATCCAGCTGGAGCCATGGATGAAACCTGGAGAAACTGCTTTGAAGAGGAGCTGCTGTGTCCCATCTGCCTGAATGTTTTTGATGAGCCCATCCAGCTGCCGTGCAAACATAACTTCTGCAAAGGCTGCATCTCTGAGGCCTGGGCCAAGGACACCGCTGGGGTCCGCTGCCCCGAGTGCAACCACGAGTACGACCAGAAGCCAGCGCTGGAGAAGAACTTTAAGCTGGCCAACATAGTGAAGCGGTTCAACGCTCTGAACACGGAGAAAGTCCCCGCCGTGCTGCACTGTGTCCTGTGCCGACGAGGCCCGCCGCTGCCCGTGAGGAAGGTGTGTCTGCGCTGCAAGGAGCCCTGCTGCCAAATTCACATCCAGACTCACCTGCAGCAGCCGTGCGCTGCTCCGGGACACCTGTTAGTGGACGCTGAGGAGCTGAGCGCTTGGACCTGTCCCAGTCATGAGGAGTACAGGCTGCTCCACTGTGAGGAGGAGCAGGTGGCTCTGTGTCCGTTCTGCTGCATCTCTCACTGCACGAACCAAAGACACACGGTCTGCGATGTGGACACGCAGCGCATACAAATGCAGGTACATAAATCACACCCACACACACGCTCCTGCTCACTTTCACCTCCAACTATTAGCTGGCAGGCGGTAGAGCATGGCAATATATCAAGTGTTGTTTTTATCGCCGTAATTCATGTTGATGTTGAATTAAAAAAATAGATGGAGGGCCTAATGCTCTGTTTACAGTAAGAACAGCTAACGCTTATTGCGCTTATTGAACACAAGACAATCTGTTGGAAGTTTTAATCTAAGGGGTGCTGGTTTGGTGCAGTGGTAAGCAACAGGCACACCCCATATTCATGCTTCTGCCGGCCCGGGTTCAAATCCAGCCTGTGGCCTGTTTGCAGTGTCCTTTCCCTACTTTCTCTCGACCCGCTTCACAAGCCTATTTACTGTCTATCTCTCCTGTAAATAAAGGCACAAAAATGCCCAAAATATAACTTTTAACAAAAAAAATCTAAATATAAAGTTATTATTATAGATTTTTTTTCAAGGAGGATTTATTATCAGCTAAATTTTAAATGTCAGCGATACCTGTCAAAACCTTGAATACAAAGGTACTTCTGACCCAATATAGGGGAATGTAATAACAGGAGGACTTCTGCACGCTGTCTAAACTACACAAATAAATTGACAATATCTCTCTTTAACACTAAATATTATGTACTAGTATGGCTTGATTATAAAAAAGAAATTCACAATTATTTTGCTTGACATCAATGTCATAATTATTAAGCTCAGTTACTTATTGATTTAATGTCTGCAAAAATTTTAAATTAACAAATAAATCATGTTGCATTGAGATGAAGCTACAGCTCAGTAACTATTTCTTCAAAGTATTTGTATTTTCTTGAAAATTGTTTAAATTAATTATTTAGTGATTTGTGATGTAAGAGGTTTTTAAAGTTGTTTGATAACCTTGAAAGAACTTTACCTGCCCAATTTCAGTCTCTGCTTACCATTTCAGTAAATATCATTATTAAAGCTGTGCATCTTTCTAGTCTTGGGATTTGACTTGATTTTGATTATAAAGTTAACAATTCAATTTGATTTGATATCATGATGCATCATGATGCAACACTGTTAGTAGTAATATATCTCTTTTTTTTAAGAGAAACCTACATAAAGCGTGTTTTGATTTTCTTTACGTTTCAGTTTCACAGTGACATTTCTTCTTATTTGACTCTTAATTTATTTATTCAACATCCTTTTGTTTGGAGGTGGAACATCCTTTTCTTTACACAGAATTGAAGGGAGGGGCTGTTGTTATTTATAACTCTGTTATCACTAAACAGTCTGTCTAACCTTGATTTTTGTAACCAAACAGACATAGTCAGGCTTTTATCTAAGTTTTATGTTGCTCCTCTACAGCTTTGTTATGGTGAAAATAGTAATTAGCTACATTAGAAATAAATTTAATTGTGGTTATAAGGATTTCTTTTTGGTGGAGATGTCATTTTTGCCTCTTTTTACAGTAAAATTTACATTTGTGTTTGGAGCGGGACAAAATAGTTTGTGTAACTTCTGAGTTGAGTTTATATTGATTGTGGAGTGTGCATCAGATCCCTCCTGGGTTTGGGGACACAACAAGCCCAAATGAGCAACTGTACTTTTGAAACAAGCCCAAAAAAACGCAACCTGCAACTGCCAATATTTACAAGCAACTTAAAAAAAAAAAAAGAAGCTCAAAGTCGTTTATAATAAGCAGACCTGGCAACTCTGAAAGGTGAGGACCACCTGAAGAGTGAAAACACCTAAGGAAAAAGGAGGAGCACCGTAAGTTTTCAGTTATAACTGAATAAATTGACTGTATTTCATTACATTATACTGTGTCTCGTGGTTAAATTTGTATAAAATACCAAAAACCAAAAAACCTCAAAAATTTAAAACTGAAAGAAACGGAGAATGGGGAAAAATTAAAACAGAATTTGGGAAAAAATAAACCAGATTTCATAGGGCCCTATAAACAACTGTTGCTTGTTATCAGTTAACAGATTATTTTTGACACTCCCAATCTTTATTTATTTCAAATGCAATGAGACTTAATTTTTGGTCTGTCTGGCCCACCCCTAGCATCCAGGTGACTAAAGAAACATTTAAAGGATTCACTTTCCAGCTGTTTTTAATTTGAGCAAACACTGATGTATCTATGAAGTCCTTCCCTCTTTTTCTTCTCCTTTATCTGATGTGAAAGAAGCAGACAGGTGAAAGCCACCCCTCGGGGAAGATAATAATGCACACACATGCGTGCACACACATGCAGGCGTACGTCACGCTCTGCTTTTAACCTTGATCAAACCAGCCATTCCTCACAGCCACGCCTTCACATTAGCCGCCCTGTGCCCCCGGGTAAGTGCTGTGATGCAATCTGCAACCACCGGAAACAATGACCCCTGTGCTGAGGGGGTGGGTCCACATGTACTCTGTTTTTCTTAGCCAGTGATCACTTTCAGGAGTTGTTCATGAGGAAGTACTCTGGGGACTGGCATGGGGTCTCAGGGAAGAACTGAAGTGATCTGTAAAGATGTTTACAAGTCTGTGAGTTTATAAAGATGCATTTCATCCATTTCAGAAGGTTAAGAGGTGATTTCAGTAAAATATTTATGAAGTCAAGCTTTCACTGAAGTAACCTTTGTCATCTAATAGTCAGCCTGATTAGTTTTAGTGATTGTTTACAAGAAAACGGCCCCGGTTGTCCTATTTTTTACTCATGAATGACGACACAAACTTTCAACTGCCACACTAACACAAAGTCAAAACTGAAGCTGCTGGTAAACAAAGTTTAAAAAGAAGGGATCACTGGTGGTTATGCTTTCATATTGAACACAAGCACAGTTTTTATTCACCAGAAAGGGAAAGTAGCTTTCTTTGTCAGCAAGAATTATTTTAAGTTACTTTTGTGTTGATGTTGTACAAAAACAAAAATAGTTGGTTCATCTCAGCAGGCTGACCAGTTCCAGAGGTCCAACAGTAAGAGAAGCTTCCTGATGATACTCATTTGTAATGATACTGATTTTAGAAGATGCTGATCTGTGAAGGTCCCAGCAACTAGGGTTGGGTAACGTTAGAGGGATACGCCAACAGTTTTTTTGTTTTCTTGTCTAGCTTCACTCCTGAGTCCATGACAAGCAGATAGACACCATTCTTTTGACTGTGCGTGCAGTAACAAGGAAGAGACAGGCAGAGCTCACCCACAGCTAGTTAGCTTAGCTCAAACACCTGGAGTCAATGGGTATTGTTAGCTTGACTCTGCCTACAGTCATCAGATAAACTCTTCAGTAACTCTAAACGGTCCTGTGTGCTTGTTGTGACTCATTTTTTACCATGTTATGTTTCATGCACAGAAATGTGGAACCAACATTCACGTCCCTTATCAGTTCCTCGTATTTTGAAAACTTGGAGATGGTTCTTGGCACCCAAGCCTACCAGACACTATAAAGTCAATAGCATTGGCACAGTTTTCAGAGCGGTTCACCACAAAGCAGCTCAACATACCCATGTTGAGTTTCATGAAGCTGGTTTTGAACTTGCTAAGCAAACTCAGGCTTTCTGCTCCATAAAAATCGGCGTTAAGCACATCATTTAGAAGCATAGTTCTGCACGAAAAGTCTGCTTCTGTCAGACTAAAATATCTAAAAACACATTTAAGTTTTTGGGGTAGTTAGAACAACCTTTCTTGTTTCCACAAGTTTGCATAAAATCAGTCCTTAAACATTAGACCTGTTATGACTACAGAGAGCATCCCAGGTAATAATAATGTGAAAGGATGATACTCCCAAGCCAGTTTGTTTTGTTTTGACTTTGAAAGCCAGCTAGTACTTATAAGTTCATGAGTCTGTCACTGGCCTGGTTAAAAGAGAGGCAGCCTCGTGACCCAGAAAACTTTTGACTTTTGAGGCAACAGACCCGACTCACTCTGATCTTGCTTTGTGGCACACCCAAAGGACAGGAATTCAAATAACACTGTCAGGTAGACAAAGCCTAAAAACTAGGGAGGAGTTTTAAAGTACACAGCAGCAGTTTGATTGTGTTAAGAGAGGTTCAAGCTACTTGATAATTGTCCCAAGTTTGGCCAAAGTCAGCAAAGGCCTGATTATCTGGAGGTCCTAAAGATAATCTCACCTGATTGTCCTGCAATGTGAGGGATGTTAAGAGTCATTTTTTCCCCCCATGAGAGAATTTGGGCCGTTCTGACTTGAGACTGTAAGTGTGTTCAATATTTACGATCTGCTGTGGGTGGAGTACACCGAGGACAGGCGAGCACATCCTCTGTATTTTGTCATATTTAACAGAACAAAGCCAATCAGGGAGGAAGCTGGCTGAAGCAGGACGCAAACGTAGCCATGGTAACGAGAGTAAAGGCAAAACAGTAAGACAGAGGACTAACTTGTTGATTTGTGGCAAAATACAAGCATCCATACAGCCTGTATTATATTTAACAAACTGATGAGGAGAAACGTTGGATGGAAATCACAACCGCCAGCGATGTCTTGGGAAGTTAACTGCTTGTTGCAATTAGCTTTTTTTCCTCCTGATGTTGTCCGCCATGTTTGTTTAATCTTAAGGGCCCATTTACACGACAACATTGTCACCAGAAACAGAAAGGTTTTTCCTTTGCATTTTCAAAAGAGCTTGTGTTCACGCAGAGACGGTGTGAAAATGATGAATGTTCATATGGAGACAGACTGAAAACGCGGTAGCATGCATGCCAGGCCAGTAGTTGGCGATGTAGGTTTGTACTGTCCTTTGTGAATATCACAAATGTGTCTCCGCTGGTCAGAGTATTGATGCAGCAAATCCACATTTTGTTGGAGGAGCAATAACAAACCGAGCACAGTTAGCAGCACACATGTTGCTTGGTAGTCGGCCATAGTCGTCGTTGTTGTTGGTCCCAGGTGCACGCACAACCTTGATCTGAAAGAGTACTGTGCATGCACTGCGCATCCCTGTTTTCCCTGATAACGCTGTTTCCTGTTTACATGGAGATGATTTTCAATCTGGGACTCAGTTTCAAATGTTTGCGGATTCAGGCACTCCGGCACTGTTCTCGTGTAAATGGAGGGCGCAAATGCAACAAAAGTTGTTCACAAGTTTGTTTGAGTCTGGTTGCATATCATATCATATTTGGAGGAGGAAAGTGGCTCAAGTGAAATATTCAAGCAATCATTACTTGGAAAAAAGGGAAGGAAGGCACACTGAGAAGATGTTTCATGAGGACATGAACTCTAGCAACACTCATCTGATCTAACATAAGACACTGAACTTTTGATCACTTAATCATTTTGTGGGTGGCTTAGCCTGCTAGCAATCTTCCCCATAATGCAGTGTTAATTTTGTTGACTAATTATTTTTGTCATTGTTTTCATCAACAACCTTTTTTTCCCCTGGCAAAAACTAGACAGTAACAAATAAAAACAAGTGCATGTGGACAAAAACTAAAAATAAATGAACTGACATTTTCATGAACAAATAAAAACTAGATGAAAATGTTTGACGGAGACTTAATCCAATCAGATCTAATTTGGTCATGTAGAAAGTAGGGACAAGTTAGGAATATATCCAATCACAGCTACTTAGCTTGGTGGTGGTGGGATAAGTTGTGGAGTGATCCAATCAGAGCTACTCTCTTTATGAATTGATATATTCATGTAGAGCAGGTTCACTGTTTGTTGTCAATTCTGGTATTGTAACTGAGACACTCTGCCAGGTAGCCTAAATAAAGGTGACTGCATTTCACACATAAGTTAAATTTTTCCCTGTTAATTCATACATTCAGACTTTACTAGCATTCAATAAAGGGTTATTAGATGTTTCATTTTATCCAAGTGTAAAACATGACTTCAGAAATTCAAGGAAACACAACAGATGCCTTACACTTTACACTTCATATTTCAGTCGACTAAATTTACAGTAGATATTGTCAACTAAAACTAGACTAAAATTAAAACAATTTAGATGACTAAATTATGACTGAAGCTAAAAGATGTTTTAGGTAAAAGACTAATAGTCAAAAATATTGGAGTGTTTTTGTTGTATTACTCTGCCCTATGTTATAGCCGGACTCACTTGTGTCTTTGTCTTGGTTCATTCTTCATCACAGTTCCCTGTTTTTTCACAAGTCATATATAAATGGCAAAGTGTAAAAACAGCCACCCACACTTCTTAAACATGTTTCTCCTCTTTCTCTGTAAGGGGAATTAGACTAAGTTTACCATCTGCCATGTTGCAATGTCACCTGTGCTTCGGCTTATCATATTATTCCACTTTGCAGAGATGTAGATGTGATTTTTCCAGAGTGTAAATCACAAATTGCTAAATCAGATAAGTATTTGTTTCTAACTGTTGCTCCGTTTCAGAGCTATTATTGGGACAAAAGATGTCTGTTCAGCCCTTTTCCACAGCTGCCCCCTCGCACACACCCACCCATCCTTCTTTTTTCACAGCTGTATGTTCACGGGGTAAATGGAGTTATCCAGGAGTCAGAGGTCCTGGCTTCTCTCAGACTAACACTCTCCACGCCTGAGCCTTCAGATGTACAATACACATGCTCTAATGCTGATAGATGTAGCAATAGCCAAACCACCCGATCTAAGGCTGAAGTGGCTCCTCAGCTTTACTTACTGAGAGGTCGTTCTTCTTGACCGAGCTGTGGTCTATTTTGGTAAAGGATTTTTAAACTCCCCTGGCAGCACTTTTGTTGCTTTTGGGATAAACAAAGAGGGAAAAACCAATGCAGCTATGTTCATATCTTTTAGTTATCTTTGGCCCTCAGAGGAGACTTTTGCACTAACCTTTAGCAGGCGTGCTGGTAATTTCGAGACGAGAAAGGAAGGGTAATATAATAGTAATGTGGTTCCTGGGACAGGCTGAGGAGGAGGAACCCTCCCACACAACCTCACCTTGGTTTTCTCAGGCACCTCAGCAGGAAACGCATCGTTATGGAGGCTCAGCCGTTAGCAGTTTCTTGTATCTGGGCTTCAGTGAGTCAGTTTCCCCAGAATGCTGAGGGCAGTCCATTGACATCAGTCGTGGGGAAGAGTTGTCAGTTGATTGTGAAAGAGGCTCTCTGTTCATTGAGCCCGAGGCTCCTCATTTAAACATGAGCTTCCTGGCAACCCGCGGGTGTCTGGATGCCTAAATAGGACAGTGGGGAAAGTGATCATTGGCGGGGTTTAATCTTGATAAAGGTAGGCTTTCACGCTGCTGCAGATAGAGCTGCAACCAGACTGTTCCCTCCTGTCCCTTTATGCTATTATAAGCACAAAACAGGACAAAAGGGGAGGAAACAGAAATGAGAGAGACACACAGGCAGACAGGCACAGAGAAACAGTCAGCATAAAGCAGTTCATGTGCTTGTCACAATAGCAATAAATCAACAAAGTGTTCAATACACTACAATAC
This sequence comes from Cetoscarus ocellatus, assembly GCA_037902135.1. Lineage (NCBI taxonomy): Eukaryota > Metazoa > Chordata > Actinopteri > Labriformes > Labridae > Cetoscarus > Cetoscarus ocellatus. Next base: position 45,027 of record JBAMNC010000011.1, on the reverse strand, counting down.
AGCAGCAACACAAAAGGTCTGAAGAGCCACTGAGCTCTGAACACAGTCATACTAAATGCAGGTGTGCTGTCTGTATCACAGGGTAGCTCAAGATAAGATAATATCCCCCTGCATTTATTCATGCACTGCAGCATTATTGTAGTATTTTTCATAATATCTGTTTAACTGAGGCATATGAAGTGGCTCTGAGGGGATAATGGCAATTTGTGTCATTTCTAGAGAATCTGACAAAGACTTAGACCCCGTTTACACGACAACGTTGTCACCAGAAACTGAAAGGTTCTCCTTTGTGTTTTCAAAAGCGCTCGGATTCACACAGATCCACAAGAACAAATGAAAACGCTTTAGCATGCATGCCAGGCCAGTAGTTGGCGATGTAAGTTTGTAGAGAAACAGTGGTGTTACATCACGCGTACACTCTCCAGTGAAGACAAACTTTTCACAAACAATGGCGAGTGGACGCATGAAGATGCAGGAGTTTCTTGTCTGGAAAACAAATTGTGCACAGTAAGCAGAACACATGTTGCTCTGTAGATGGCCGAAGCTATTATTGTTCCAAGGTGTGCACGCAATCTTCATCTTAAAGAGTACTAGACATGCGCAGCCTATTTATATGGAGACAGATACCAAAGCGTTTTCAGAACTTTTCTCTCTGGACCCCGGTTTCAAAAGTTTGCGGATTCAGGCACTGTTCTTGTGTAAATGGAAGGTGCAAATGCAAATGAAAAATGAAACTCTGTGTTTTCAGCTGTTTTCGTTGTCGTGTAAATTGTGATTCACAGCATTATACAACTAGAAAGCACTCTGACAGCGCAAACCTCCGCCAAGGTAGCTCACATATTGCTGTTACATCTATAATCATAGTTCCATGATAACGTTACCATCATAATATGATTCCTCGACCCTGACAACCCACAACTAGCACTCAGAATCATGCTGATTTCATTATTAGTTAGACGTTTATTGAGCAAAAATAATTGTTCACTAATGGCAGTTATCTGGATCACTACCAAAATCTAATGATTTGTAAGTTGGGCCATTACCAACATCTTCTGAAAACTTCAGCAAAATCCAGGAGGTGGAGGTAAAAAATTGTGTAATTTGTTAAACAGTTGTGGCTTCTCCTTCATGGAAACACAATGAGTTTAGACTTGGTATAGTTACAGCATCAGTGCATTGTTAGTTTTTTGTAGTCTTTTCCCACTCCTGATACACACACATCTCTTTGTTTCTTGGGTCAATCGTGAGGTTTTTGTAGACAAAAACTAATATGCTGTACTTTGTTAAAGTAAACAATCACTGATCAAATATTCTGCTCATCATGTGCATCTCCCTAAATGCAGCCCTATCCTCATGATCTGTTAGAACATGTGATATAAACAAAAGAGGGAAGTGCCCATCAAAAAGTTCTCCAAAGTTTCATCCATCATCTCTTTAAAATAAAAAGCATTGTGTTTTAGTGCTTCTGCTGGTTTGTCTGTGATTCGGTTTCATTTTAATCTGCAATGAATTAAACTTTGATGAACTGCAGTGAGGATATGACTCAACAAATTAGTAAAGCTTTAGTCAGCATGGTTTACAGTTTTACCCAAGAAGCCCTCAGTTTTTCTGCTTTCGTCATGTAACACACAAACACAATTAAACTCAATATAATGTCAGAGGAAAGTCCTGTTGTGTTTCATCACTGAAGCTCTGCCAACTACTCTGCCCTCGCACCTCTGTTCATCCATTGAAGCTAACACTAAGATAGCATTTGCTGACACCAACTAATCTGAGGTTAGTTACCTGGGATAGCCAACCAGGGCTTCACGTGATTGGCTGCATGGTGTGTCTGCATGACCCCTTTATACAGAGCTCCATCCAATAGGTGGTACCTTTAGAAATGTTTTTCTTGTCAACTACATCCACTGATTTTCATTTTTTTTACTTGTATATAAACAGATTATAGGGTACTTTGTCAATCCTCAAAGGGAAAATGGATTGTAATAGCAGCCTCTGACATAAAACGATACATAACATTGATTACAGTCAACATTATGCCATTCAGAAGTGCAAGCATGGTGGAATAACAAGATAATAAGGCAAAACTGAATTTGAAGATTAAAGGAAAACAGCACTTGCAGACAGTAATCAAAGGCAGTCCTGATGCATCTTTAATACGCTGCAATTGTATAAATGAATTGTATGGATAGGCTGAGAAGAATGTAAACATAATTACAAATGTAGACCTGAAAGTGCATGACTTTGTGAGACAGTGGTGTTTTAAATGTAAAGCAGGTGTAGTTGGAACTACGGCCTGGTGGTTTTCTGCCTTTGCGAGATATAGACAGTGAAAGCACATGTGGGATGGGTGAAAAAGAAGGACTTGTGGTAATTACAGTGTTATTATTTGTAAAAAATCTTAAGAGTAAAGGATAAAAATGAGACCCTTGACTTTTGCAGTCCAAAACCTCATCAGTTCATTCTTGAGTCAGACGGTGCTTTTACATTCATGGTGTTGGTTCAAATCAACTCAAATCGACTCTTCACAGTTTGGCTACCACCTTCTTCATTCTCCATTACAGCATTTTCTTTGACAGTACCTCTCAGGAGTGTTGAAATAGTCCTATAGTCAATGCATCATCATCAATGCATGGACATAGATGATTCTGCATCCATGCACAGACAGCATTTATTCGATAAACACTTATGTTTGTATTCAGTAATAACAAACAAAATAAACAATCAGAATCAGAAATACTTTATTAATCCCAGAGGGGATATTCTGTGGTTTCAGTCACTCTTGTACACAGTATAGCAGTAGGAATGTAAGAAGACATTAAAATAGACAAGAGCATAAAATTCAGTAAAAATAAGAAAGCAGGTTGCAACATGCTGAATAGCCATACTTCAACGTCCTTATGAAGGAAATAAATAAAATAAGTAAAGTGAGACTATGAACACTGTCAAGGAATTTACACTGTTAGCATTAACAGTATTTACGATATGAATATAAACATGACAGCACTGTTTGACAGTAGACCACATTTGACTGGGTATTGCACTGGATATTATTTGTGCTTATTAACAAATATCAGATATAAACGACATCAACATTGGAGTATTTTTATGAATGAAAAAGCACATTGCCCTAAATAAACTACTCTTTGAATTAAGTAAAGAGAGGGTTGACCTGAGGAAGTATTTATTTTGGTTGAGGATTGAAATACATTTTTGTTAACATTGATTTCAAAGGCACCTTCTAAATAGTAAGAAGGAGTTCATGTTTGTAGGCTGTATTCATTGATTAAAAAATGGCCATTTGCAGCAATGTAGAAAATCAAGGATGCTACCTATTGTGTGGCATCATCATGCATCTTGATGTATTGATAATGAATTGAATCCGATCGTTAACTGAATAATTGGAGTTTAACTGAATGGTGAGACAAGTGAAGCTCTAGCACTGCTTTAAATGCATGAACTCTAGCTCAGGTGTTTTTGATACTCTTGTTAATCAGGCTTGGCCGTTTTCATAACCACCAACTACAAACTACCAATAAACACAGTATCTGTATTTGTAAGTAGTATGTCGTGCAACAGCCAGCTGATATTTTGCATTATGCTAGACCCGGCCCTGATGATTCTGCTTATTTTTCTTCTTTTTTATTATCTTGTGGGTGGCATCAGTCGTATAATGTGCATTTCTACCAACTGTTGTGCTAAAATGTTTGTCAGAGTAATTATTTCTGAAGTGCAAAAACTAAACACATATAAAAAAAATAGATTTTCTTTAAAAATGTGATCAAGGCTGTGAGTTTTACCTCCCTAATCCAACAGTCAAGATGGTTTCTGATTCTGGTCTTGGAGACAAAAGTAAACAGTTGCCCAGCTAACAGCTAGTTTGGCTTAAATGGCATCTATTTACAGACTAAAAACAAAATCTTCAGAGTGATTTATTTTGGTTTAATGATTTTCATTATTGAACATTTACATGTTAGATGTGTAAACATTTATGTAACAACTCAAAAAATGTAAATTTGCTGGGGTTTAATCACTCATATTTGCTGATACCAATATTCAGCTTTTTAGGCAAATATCTGCCGATAATGGCCCGATAATATCGTGCATCCCGAGGTCATCGGGAATCAGAGTGGAATTTTGTTTCAGGTTTGACGAAAATCCATCAGAACGTTCATGAGTTCACATGAAAGGTCCATAAAGATGGATGGAAAACCCAGAATTGGATGCCTCTGGCCTTTGAATGTTTGGATTGAGGCATGTAAATAAAAAAATAACACTTTGTTATGTATTTGCTATCATTTGACTCATAAAACTACAATGTATTGTTGAACAAATACATCCACAAACTGTAGAAACTCCATTCTTGGCATGTGCGTTTGTCTAATTTCAGGTCAAAAATATCTAAAGCCCTTATTTTATTTCATATTTACTTGAATAGTCCAGATAAATATCTCACTACAAGGAATAAAAGGCAAAAAAATAAGGTATTGAATTGCTTGTAATGATAAGAAAATATCTGACAATGAAACAAGTAAAGTTTTTCTGAGTGAGGGTCTTAAATTCTGTTTTGATAACTACTCTGAATAGAACATTTCATTTTAAGACACACTTCAAGGTAAGTTTGGCTCATCTCATCTCATCTCATCAGATAATTTGTAGTTATTTAGAAATTGGACAAATACTCTCACCTAGATCTGAGTTTTTGCACTGATTATATTAAACATTAACATTCTTCAGTGTCTTTCTCCTTCAATCTCCTCCTTCTGCATCAACACAGCACTGCATTCTGGTCTTCACTGATCAAAACAGTGCAGCAGCTTTTCAGACAGTTGTCTCAGAGCCTCTTTTGGTCTTCGCTTAACTTCTAACACAGACTCCAAACATGCATTGCAAAAAAGCAAATCTGTTTTTGTCTAATTTCAAGTCAGAAATGTCTATAATTCTTATTTTAATTGTTATTTAATTGACAAATCTGGATAAATATCTTACTACAAGGAATAAAAGGCAAAAAATAAGGTATTGACTTGCTTGTAATGATAAGAACATATCTGCCAATGAAACAAGTAATGTTGTTCTGAGTGAGGGTCTTAAATTCAGTTTTAATTACTCTAAATAGAACATTTTGTTTTAAGATATCCTTCAAGCTGAATATCTGGTCTCATTGTCAGATAATTTGTACTTTTTAAAGCAGCTCAGGCCTTATATTTAGATCTTATATCTGCAAATAAGAAGTTAATCCAGACATGTCAGAGAATCGTGCCTAGAATAAGTCTACTGAGATTTTTTGCAGTGTATAGCTGAACATAAGGGACATATTCAGTGATTGAATGCGTTGCCTTTGAGAGTGCAGTTAATTGTGCTGAACTAGTTTTGCTGACACTTAACTCTCTTTGACACGATTATCTACAGCACCTGACGGCTCTACAAAGGCTTTAATGATTCAGAAACATGACTCCAAACTGATTTCAGTGTCGGACCTGTTCTGCTGGATGTGCCATCACTGTTTTTCTGTTTCCAAGTGGACAGAAAAAATGACAGTGTTGTAACAGCTTAAACCCTCCATTTGTTTTGTTGTCTCTGCTTGGTAAGAGCTTCTGCTGTCAAAGCCCTAAATCTGTGTCAAGTATTAATACTCATAAAAGCAAAAGATGATTTGCCAGCCTTGTGTTTCACATCGCTTGACGTCCTTTTTGCTGTTTTGTTACAGAAAAGCTCTGTTGAAAGTGTTCATTGTGGTGCAGTTTAGTGGCCAGGCCAGTTGTTCACCATAAGACTCCATGAGTGTTGTAAGCAGCTGAAGAGGCCTGTTGCTGTGATACCACAATGTAGCTACCCTGAAACTCACTCACTAGAGACCACAGGAATGTCCTCTTTCTCCCTATCTCTCCCTCTCTCTCCCCTTTTTCTGCTTCAAACTTTCCCTCTGTTGGTTTCACTCGCTTTTTGTCGGCTTCCTTTCTGTCCGGTCTTGGCATGTGCAAGCAGAGCCCCCGCAGCACTTCGCCTTTCCTGCCGTTCCCTTTTTCTCCCATGCACACTCATGCGGAGGGAGCGAGCAGACCCCGGCGTTGTGCACACAGACGTGACAATCTGTCACTGACACAGAGGCCAATGCAAACAATGGGAGCGATGCATGTGGCAAAATGAGAAAGCAGAGAGGGGTAGTGAGACCCTCCCTCCCTCACTGCCTCCCTCACTGCACACTTTTTTTTTTTGCTCCCTCACATACACATTAGCTCTCACATATAAATACATACACGAGGCTTTGTTGCCATGACAGCCAGTTCTCTTATTTGGGCACGGTGCCTTTCCCATGCAGAAACAGTTCATTAAAAAGCCTACCTGCCCTCCCCTGCTCCTAGTTAGCTGTCAGCCTGTGACTGCAGATTGATTTCCGTCTCCTGCAGTAAACGGAGAAGGATTGTGTACACCGGCTCTTTTTGCTCTCTGATTCAGGAAGTAGCCAGACTCCAACCATAGGCTTGACTTGATGTAGCGCTGTCCCTGATAAACTTAGAAGATATCAAGATATGACAAAGTTTATTTCTAAAGCACGTTTAAAAACAACTTGAGTTGACCAAAGTGCTGTACAGGGGGCAATATAATCATGCGTACACTTATTACTAATAAAAGCAGTAGTGATAATAAAACAGTAATGATGATATAAACAATAATGATAACAAAAACAATAATGATAATATGCAGTAATAGAATGAAAATGAACACAGTATAAAAAATGAGTATATAAAAATAGAAATAAAATAAGCATAAAAAAAGAGTAAAAGAGAAGATAGGGAATAAAAGAAAAAGGGTAAAAGCCAAGGTTACTCTTCTGGCTGGGACTGAATGCCAGAGAAAATAGATGGGTTTTTAGCAGTGTTTTTTAAGTGCTCAGTGGACTGTGCAGCTCGAATGTGGAAAGTTAATTGCATGTGGTTGTTGCTTGGGCCAAACACTATATACAACAGGACATATTTTTATTTATTTATTTTTGCTGTAAAGAAATCAATAAATCAAACAAACTTTATTTGAATAGCACTCTTCATGCTAGAAAATGTAGCACAAAGTACTTCAAAAACAGACATAAATTAAAGAATATAAAAGGAAGTAAAGTATGACCCAAACTAGGGCTGGGTATTTTCAGCAACCTCACAATACGATACGTATCCTGACACTGAGGCCACGATATGATATGTATCCTGATACATGCAAATTGTGAGCATTGACTGCGCTTTTAACAGAGTTCATGACAAGTTTTGTTTTTTATTCCAAGAAGAAAACGAACAAGGATGAGTATTAAATAATTCTAAAACTTAAGAAACTTAAATTCAGGTCCTCAAAGATGGTAGACCTAAGTTCAAAGTTGCTTCATGTGCTTCATCATATAGTTTGGCTTCTACTTTGAACTGTGCCATTGTTAGCATTACCCAAAGTGTTTTGTCAACAACTGTCAAAACACTGAGGTCGTATCGATTCTGTAGAATCCGTATCAATACCCATATCCTTAAAGAGTGCGTGATGATATTTTGCCGTATCGATATTTTGAGCACAAGCCTAACCCAAACCTGCTCTTCCCAACCCCCTATTGTAAAGTTGTTGTTTTTTTACATAGAAGAATTAAAAAGATATAAATAAAACAGCGAATCAGAAAGCAAGTCCAAAATAAAAGTTCACATATCATTTATGAGGCTATGTTACAACAGTGAAAACAGTAACAAAGTACACAATGAAGCTTAAATGTAAAAACTTTATCACAGAATTTTATGTTCAAATAAATATTTCTCTTTAATCAGAATCAGAAATCAGAATCAGAAATACTTTATTAATGAGATTGTTTCAGTTGTTTTTATACATAGTATAGCTGCAGGAATATCAAACAAAGACATTAAACAGATAAGAGCATGAAAATTATAAGTTAGCAGGTTGCAACATGCAGAATCATGAAGCTATATCAACTTTTTATGAAGGAAAAAATTTACAATATTAACATTAACTATATTTGCAATATGAATAGAAACATTACAGCACTGTTAAACAGATGGCAAAGTTTGGCAGTTAGGATATTGCACTGGGTATTAGGATTGCTTATTAACTCATTAACAAACATCAGAGGTGAAAAACAGTAAAAAAAAATATAGTAAATTAATTAGTATGAACCTGATATTATTACAAAGAAAATCTCCTGTAATACATGTACAAGCAATATGAAGAACTTCTACTTTTTAAGTATCCACTCGCACAGACGGATTTGAACATTTCTGCCGATATTTACAAATATACCAATATACTTGTAATACATGTGAAAAAACTCTTCAGTGACATCCCACTTTTAACATTATATCAGAATATGTGATAACATCTTCAAAATTAATTTATTTTTGAGCCCTACGTGTATTCACCAGCCATTTTTTAATCCTGCTACGACTAACTGAGGATGCAGTCAGGTCTCATCAATGGAGTTCATTGATGCAGCTGTCCTTGATTTCATCAGTCAGAGATGTATTTGTGCGCACACGTTTTCCTCTATAGATAAATATACTGCATGAGGCTGTCAGCTGTTGTTTCCTGCATCTCATCAGGATGGTGGAGGAGGTTGTCATCTTTGTGACTAATGAATAGCACCCATGTTTGCTCAGGTCACAGCAGAGGCCTGAATATCAAGACAGATTGTGTGTGTGTTTATTATTTCTATTTTCAGTGTGTCTTGTCGAGGTTCATCTGTCTAATCCGTCTCTCAATATGTCATCTCTCCACAGGCCATGCTAATGAGGCAGCAGGACGGACTGGAGGGCCGTGTTCAGAACATCGATGAGCAGCTCACCAAGCTGGAGTCGAACAAGACGCTCATGAAGGTACAGGACAACACTCTGTATATGTTATAGAGCAGGGCAGCAAATCAAGTATTAAAGATATATCTATGTATTTTCAAACAAGATATGAGTAAACAATATTATTCATTATATTATAGTAAAACCAACCAGTCCATGACAAGCAGATAGTCACCATTCTCTAAACTGTGTGTCCAGTAACAAGGAAGAGGCGGGCAGAGCTTGCCCACCGCTAATTAGCTTAGCTCAAACACTGGGAGTCAATGGGTAGTGTTAGCCTGCCTCTGCCTACAGCCATCAGATAAACTCTTAAGCAACTCTAAATGGTCCTGTGTGCTTGTTGTGACTCATTTTTTTTACCGTGTTATGTTATCTATTTTTAAACTAAGATTAGCACTTTATGTAATTTCTTTGGTGGTTGCATATGGGCCCTGCAGTTTTGTTTGTATGTATTTATTTCCAAAATAACATAAAGTGCTAATCTTAGTCTAAAAATAGATAATGTAATATAACGCGGTAAAAAAAAGAGTCATACAGCACACAGGACCATTTAGATTTGCTGAAGAGTTTATCTAACGACTGAGGCAGAGACAGGCTAATGTTACCCATTGACTCCTAGTGTATAAGCTAATCTAATTAGCAGTGGGCGAGCTCTGCTCATCTGTTTCTTGTTGCTGCACACACAGTTGAAAGAATGGTGTCTATCTGCCCATCGTGGACTCAGGAAAGAGGCAAAACAGGAAAACAAAAAAAATGTTGGCGTATCCCTTTAACTGTGATATACTTAGTCACCAGTAATACAAGTTCAAACATTATTAACCTAGAATCTGTTTGAAATGTTTAAACAAATTAGGGCACAACATTATATTAATTAATTTGATTTGACTTAAGGACACCAGTTTGATATCGTGGCATCGTGTGATGATAAAGTTTACCAAGGATGCAGAGCAAAAACACTTTGTGTGTGTAACTGTCACTAAATAGCTGTCCTGGAAACACTTTCAGTGTCTAATGTGTCCAACAATATAACAATAAGGATGGAGACTCGAACCAGCAACTTCCTTGCTAGCTATAAGGTTGCTGGTTCAAACCCTGTGTTGGTCAGGGCCTATGTGGAGTTTGCATGTTCTCCCCATGCATGCATAGGCACTCCGGCTTCCTCCCACTGACTAATAAGACATACCTTGTTAACTGGTGACCTTAAATTGCCTTTAGGTGTGACTGTGAATGTTGTCTGGCTCTCTGTGTGGCCCTGCAATTGGCTGGCAATGGCTTAGGGGTGTACCCCTCCTCTCGCCCAGTGCCAGCTGGGATAGGCCCCAGCCTCCTGCGACCTCAACAGAGATAAGCTGTATAGATAATGGATGGATGGTTGTTTAGCTAAAAACAGATTTTATTTTCTGCTCTCGTTGGACAAAGGACAAACGCAGCTGAGAACATTATCAGCTTTTAGCACCATGTGGGTTTTGACTGTATTTAAGTTTCACTGTGCTGTGCTGTAATGAAATGACTCTGCACCCCCTTCACTGTTGGAAAACCAAAAGAAAATATAATTCAGCTCTCGCTTTGAACGACCAGTGCACTAGTCTGGAAAATGCAATTTACAAATGACTTTCCTGCCGTACCTTTGAATATGGAAAACACTGAATCCACAAAATAAAGTCAGAAGAATGAGCTCCAATATGCATAAGAGAACACAGTCATTCATTGTTGTGTACTGGGGCATATTTTATCCCAGGTTTTCTGTGTTTTTGCTGGAAGGTGTTAATGGTAATTTATGTAGATTAGATGCTTATGCTAATAATTGCAGAAAGTTATTTGAAATAGAAAAAGCCGTTTGTTAAAGTCGGCTCTCCAGCAGTTTGATAATGCCCTTTTCTCCAACACAAGCAAATCTATTAAAGAAGAAAATTCAGACTTGATGGAATTCAAACTGTAACTCTTGCATTTGCATAGACTTCCTACTGCTCATATTTTAAAAGCAAACTCAAGACCTACCTTTTTAACCTGGCTTTAGCTGGTTTTATCTATTATTGTCATTGAATCTCATTTATGCACGTATTTATTTTAACCCTCTTAATGTGTTTTATTTCTCGATTTCAGTTCAGCTTTATTGTTGGGAATTTTATTCTCTGTTAATTGATTTTCTTTCCATTCCCTTCTTTAGCAGATTTATCATGCATTTGGTGTTTGGCTGTCTCATCTTAACATATTATTATGTAAAAATTTATTTATTTTATTTATTAATTGATTTTTCCCTGTAGTATTTTTTTTTATCTAATTTCTTATGATTTTTATTGTAATTTTAGTCTTAGCTCCTGTGTTTCCTTATTTTTAATTCAAGCTAGCATTTCCTCAGTTCTCTAATTCTGTTTTCTGTTAGAATCTCTTTTTAATGTCTTTGTGTCTGTGCTTTATGTGGATCAGGAGGGTAGGGTCTTTTCATTGAGATCAATTTTTTACTTTTTATTTGTTATATTTATTTTCTTTTTATGTAAGGCACTTTGTGGTACAAGACTTTGTATGAAAAGTGATATACAAATAAAGTTTGATTGATTGATAATTCACCATTTAGAGCCACGAAGAACATTTTTAAACTACTCTCCCAGCCTGACTTGTACTTTACGATAACAGGATAAATAAATAGTAATGCAAAGAAAGGATTGTGTCCATGTAATATATTTGCACTATATTGCCAAAAGTATTCTCACTCATCTAAATCACTGAATTCAGGTGTTCCAGTCACTTCCATGGTCACAGGTGTATAAAATCAAGCACCTCGACATGCAGACTGCTTCTACAAACATTTGTAAAAGAATGGTTCGCTCTCAGGAGCTCAGTGAAGTCCAGCATGGTACCGTGATAGGAGGCCACCTGAGCAACAAGTCCAGTCATGAAGTTTCCTCACTACTAAATATTCCACAGTCAGTTGTTGGTGATAGTATAACAAAGTGGAAGTGATTGGGAATGACAACAACTCAGCCAAGAATTGGTAGGCCATGTAAAGTCACAGAGCGGGGTCAGCGGAGGCTGAGGGTCATAGAGGTCACCAACGTTCTGCAGAGTCAACAGCTCAAGACCTCCAAACTTCACGAGGCCTTCAGATCAGCTCAAGAACAGTGTGCAGAGAGCTTCATGGATGGGTTTCCATGGCTGAGCACCTGCATCCAGGCCTTACATCACCAGGTGCAACAGAAATCGCCGATGCAGTGGTGTAAAGCATATTGCTGGACTCTAAAGCGGAGGAGACATGTTCTCTGGAGTGACGAATCGCGCTTCTCCATCTGGAAATCTGATGGACAAGTCTGGGTTTGGCGGTTGCCAGGAGAACGATACTTGTCGGACTGCATTGTGCAGTGTGTAAAGTTTGATGGAGGGGGGATTATGGTGTGTGGTTGTTTTTCAGGAGCTGGGCACGGCCCCTTAGTTCCAGTGAAAGGAACTCTGAATGCTTCAGCATACCAAGACAGTTTGGACAATTCCATGCTCCCAACTTTGTGGGAACAGTTTAGGGACGGCTTCTTCCTGTTCCAACATGACTCACACAAGTGCACAAAGCAGGTCCATAAAGACCTGGATGAGGGAGTTTGGTGTGGCAGAACTTGACTGGCCTGCACAGAGTCCTGACCTCAAGAACACCTTTGGGATGAATTAGAGCAGAGACTGTGAGCCAGGCCTTCTCGCCCAACACCAGTGTCTAACCTCACAAATTTGCTTCTGAAAGAGTGGTCAAAAATTCCTATAAACACTCCTAAACCTTGAGGAAAGCTTTCACAGAACAGCTGAAGCTGCTATATCTGTGCAGGGTGGGCCAACATCATATTAAACCCTCTGCATTAAAAGTTCATATGTGTGTGTGAAAGCAGATGAGCAAATACACTGGCAATATAGTGTATATGGAGCTGGATAATATTTCGTTTAAATCGATTAATTCAAATTATTTTCTGCAGAAGATTTAAAAATTAAAAATCGAGAAAATATAAATACTGAAAAAGTACAGTCTTCATGATGGTCGTCCCTGTCAGGTTTTGCAGGAGCACTTTTATTGGCTTGTAATTGATTTTTAAATGAAATTAAATTTTGATCAGAGAGTTTTATGTTAATATAATGTGAAAATACCTCGGCATTCAGTGTTTATGGGACAAACCTGCCTACACCAGAATTACATAATTAATAGTTTATGACACAAACTTTAAGAGGGGAATTCTGCATGATTTGGGAATATATTTGACACCATAAAGGCAAAACTTGTTCATTCATGTAATTTTTGTCACTGGGAGTTTTTTTTTAGGCAAAAAATCAATCTAAATCAAGTGTTGTGGAAAAAATCAGGGATTTTTTTTTTTAGGCCATGTCGCCCAGCCCTAAGTGTATATATATTTAAAAATACATAATATAATGACCAAATCAGAGTGTGCTTGAGCATGTTTATAACATAACGTATCCCTCCTCTCTCCACAGGATGCAGTGTCTGAGCTGAAGGAGCGCGTGCGGGCTCAGTATCAGAGGATGCATGCGTTGCTGGAAGCGAATCAGGCCGAAACGGTGCAGATGCTGGAGAGCACATTCACTGCGTACGTGAGGAAAAACTCCCAGCAGGTCCTGCAGCTCAACGAGAGGCGTCAGGAAGCGGAAAAACTCCTGAGCTCAGTGCAAATGTTATTCCAAAGAGCGGACAGCATCAACTTCATGAAGGTACTTTTCAGACTCAGACTGTTCTAGAATGAAGTTTAGAGTCAGACTTTTCAGACCTCCTGAAGGCTAAATGCAGAAAACTTTATTTGAAGGTGCACTGGTCCATGGTGTGGTGATATAGACATATTAAGAGGTGCCTCTTGGGTTTTTCTGTTTTCTGTGGGGTGCAGTGTTTTTTTTATCACAATATTTCACAATTAATTCTTCATGTCAAGCTCTTATTTCTGCTCCATGCCCTTTTCTTCATTCTTTTAATCATATATGCTAAAGTATTTCTTCTGTCTTTTTCCTCTCCCCTTTATAATATAAATGTTGTGTTTTTAAGTTTGTTCAGACCTGTGTACTTGATAAATATTCCTTCCTTGCCTTCCTTCACATCTCTTAGTCTGAACAAACTATAAAACCATCTCTGGATGTGACTGATTTATGTCTCTCATTATCTTTCACAGAACACAAAACCTTACCAGCTGCTGATGGACAGGTGAGCATCTGTGCTTCATTCTGGTAGCACTGTTCTGTTAGATGATTGTAATGTTAATATATCTAAATACTTCAGTTTTTAATAACATTGAACTATCAGGATGTAAAAGTAACAAAGCAGCTTGTCAGCAATTATCACATTTGTTGATATTTTAAAGTCTTGTTGAAACTTGCAAGCTTCTCTTCCAAAGAGGCTTTATAAGAGATGCACAATATAATCAGTTTGATGTTAGCATCAGCAGGTAATAGCTTTAAAAGGTTTCATTGGTATCTGCAGATATGAACATTCTGCTGATTTTTACAGCTGGTAAATCAGACAAACATATCGTCCATATATTGCCGTATTAAAGGGATACGCTCACTTTTTTTGGTTTCATGTCTTGCCTCACTCCAGAGTCCATGACAAGCAGATAATAGCCATTCTTTCCACTGTGCGTGCAGTAACAAGGAAGAGACAGGCAAAACTAGCTCATCGCTAATTAGCTTAGCTCAAACACTGGGAGTCAATGGGAGTATTAGCCTGCCTCTGCCTACAGTCATCAGATAAACTCTTCAGCAACTCTAACTGGTCCTGTGAGCTTGTTGTGACTCGTTTTTTTACTGCGTTACGTTACATTATCTGTTTTTAGACTAAGATTAGCACTTTATGTGATTTTCGAAAGAAATATATATGAAGCTAAATTGCAGGGCGCATAAGCAAACTACCGCAAACATGTTTGTAAGTAGATCAACAAAACAAAGCACAAAAAAAGCATGATTTTTCTGTGTGTGTTTAGGGGTGTATTATATGTTCAGAAATTGAGTATTATATATAGGTGAAATATTATGTGTACATTTGTGTATAAGTAGTTTATAACATATTATAGTCAATATATTGTAAGGACCATTGGTTCCTGAATAGATGATGAAAGTTGTAAATATGGAGAAATTAAAAGATTGACTGTGGTACGTGGTAATAAAAGGATTAGGATTAAGTAAGTTTATACTTCTTCTTCTCCCTTTCGAGCATGTAAACTTGCTGCACATGCAAGATGTCATCAGCAGTTTTCCTTCTTTGTTTTTGGAATATGCATGTATTGGTTTATGGTGATGATCCATGTTTGTTTTTTTACATGTTCTAAATGAAGCATATATTTCAAAGAACAGTTTTAACAGCTGAGGATAAGATTTTGCTTCAGGTTAGGTATGACATGTTCAGGGGCTGATATAACAGACTCTGTTTTGTTTGTGGAGGACGTTATCAACCATCCAAGATTTGATCTAGTGAACACAGTCAAGCAGACTCAAACAGCTCTGAAACCTTTAAAACCGTCGATAATCTCTGTTTTTAGGTCAAACTCACACCTTACTAGTGCCATCCCACTACTCAGAGTGGGCCAACTCAACTCTCATCATTTACTCTCTGAACTCTCATCGAGGGAGAAGAACCTTCGTAAAGTGTTGGAAGGTGAGAACAATGTAGAAGACTTCATAGTTATTTAGAAACCTTACAATGTTCTGGATATTTATTTATTATACTGGATATATATTTATTATTTATGTTATGAGGGAAAAATTCATATACAGTCAAAGTTCACAATCATCTCTTCCTCTTCCCAGAACCGTTTAATGAGGCCTCACTTCTGGAGGTGGTCTCGTCTCAAAGCAGCTCTGCCAGCTCTCACACAGGGTCTAGTTCAGGACTACAGAAGAGGAAGTACAGCATGGCTTTCCTGGAGAGTAACGCATCAAACCCCACCTCCCAGGACCCTCCACCTTTAATCTACAGCAAGAAGCCCTTCCTGTCTGAGCAGAGCCATCGAGCATCCATGTACTCCTCAGAGGGCCTCACCCAGAATCCTCACGGCGGCCCCGGGCACAGCAGACTCCTAGACTCTTCAGCCCATCACATGGTGGGTCTAGGGTCCAGCTCTAGCCACCACTCAGGGACCATATTCCCTCACTCACATTTCCCCAGCGGAGGTGCCTCACAGCAGGCCGTGTACGAGGGCAGGAAAGTTCTCATGTGCACTCTGAATAACTGCTGCTGCTCCAGGACGCCCGCTGCGGCTCGTGCACGGCCTCCGTATCCGACGTCCGACTCCTTCTCCTCCATGGCCTCTCAGGAGTTTACCCCACATGCATCGCTTCCTACGAGTCAGCCCCTGCAGCACTTTCCAATGAGGGGGCTGATGGAGGCCACGCAGACGGCCCGGCATCCGGACTTCTACGGGCTGTACGGCCAGTCTTCAACCAAGCATTACGGGACCAAGTAAAAGTCAAGAATCAGCACCCGCGCTGCGTCAGTTAATCCGAGTATGCATTAGGATTTCCATTATTGCTTTTTGTTTCTGTCCATTTTGGTCAGAGGTGTGTCGACGGTTCTGGATATTGACTGTATATTGGTATGGACATCTTGTCTCTCTCTCTCTCTCATAGAGTTGCATAAAGTGAAGCCAAAATACAAGAGCAGGGTCAAAAAAATTAACTCCTGCCAACCACCTGGATACATTTCAAGTCAAATCTCAGAGGGTTTTGCATCATAGGATGGGTAGATGTCAACAAATGCATTTTCTTACCACTTCTGAAATTCCTGATCTTACAAAAAGATCCGATATGAACATAATCCTAATGACCAGAAATTAATGCACTGACACATATGTGACATCAAGGTCCCGTGTCCTGTAAAACTAATTTTCTTTGCTTTGACGTTTTACTAACCTGTTACTAAACTGAGCCCATGGAGAAATGCTCTCTGCCTCTTTAAAGAAAATGCCCCTTAAAAACACTCTGTTTTTTACTTCCCGGATTTATGATGTCATAGCTGTACAGCCTCCACCTACGTGTGTGTTTTCTGCTCGAGCTCGACCAGTGTTAATTTTGACAGCACTTTCTAATTTAGTTTTAGTTTTAGTCTTTTGCCAAAAATATCTTTTAGTTTTAGTCATCTAAATTGCTTTAATTTTAGTCTAGTTTTAGTTGATGAAATTTCACAACCTTTTAGTCGATGAAATCTACTGTAAATTTAGTCGACTAAAATATGAAGTGTAAAGGGTAAGGCATTTTTTCTTTGAATTTCTGAAGTCATTTTTTACTCTTGGATAAAATGAAACATCTAATAACCCTTTATTGAATGCTAGTAAAGTCTGAATGTATAAATGAACAGAAACAAATTGAACTTTTGTGTGAAATGCAGTCACCTTTATTTAGGCTACCTGGCAGAGGATCTCAGTTACAATACCAGAACTGACAACAAACGGTGAACCTGCTCTACATGAATTTATCAATTCATAAAGAGAGTAGCTCTGATTGGATCACTCCCTGACTTATCCCACCACCACAAAGCTAAGCCAGTTGTAATTGGATAATAAAACCACTAGTTGGTTAACTTCACTGCGGAAGAGATTCTTTACTGTTGTAGACCGTGTCTTTTCTTTATTGGCTAAATTTTCTTTCATTGTTCTTCCTCTAATCCAGTTTGGAGCAGTGCAAGGAGTCTCGTGATATTATGTCCTGCCTCTTCTGCATCAAATAACTCATTAAAAGAAATTACTCACACTCATGGACACATGGACATAAATCAGCATAATAGATAGGCTGGCAGCACTTTAAGATCTACAGATTTTGATCAATTTTTAAAAAAGCAAGACCACAGATGTTGAGATATTTAAAAGAAAAAAATCAGTAGTGGAACCACACATCACCCTCGTCTTCATGCATTTTTATGGATTAAAGCCTGTCCATTTCTCCCTTTTTGTTTAGTTTCCATTAGGGCTGGGAGGTATGGCTAAAAAATGAAATCTTTCATTTTTTTTTCACAAAATTTGATTTACAATTTAAATCTATTTTTTCCTCACAAAGGACAAAAATCCAAGTAACACAGAAAAGACTAAAAACAAATGATCCAATATGTAATCAAAATATATTTTAAAACTAGACTATAATTCCCTCCTGTAGTCAAAGTGCATGCTGTAATCTTGCATCAAATGTTCTTTATATAGTTTGGATGTAGGCAGGCTTGTCTACAAAAACACAGTTCTTAATATTTAGTCTCATTGAACAAACAAAAGTCTTATTATGTGACGCTGCAAAACTTTTCACTCTGGACCATGGTTTCAAAAGTTTGTGGATTCAGGCACTCGGGCCACAGTTCTCGTGTAAATGGAAGGCACGAACACAACAAAAACTCTCCGTTTTCAGACGTTTTTGTTGTCGTGTAAACAGGCCCTAGAAAAACACCACATAAGAAACTCACAAGATCTATTTGGCATAATAGGAATAACAACCTGAATGGACAAACAACCATCAAAAACCATTCTAACAAGAAGAGCAGACTCCAGGGCACTCTCTTTTAACAATGAACTGTTTGTACATGATTGAAGAGAGGGCCTTTGAGTCTTCTCTTTTTGACTCAGTGACTTTGTAAATCCCATCCCAAAGAGGACCTCAAGCAAGACTCTTTCTGAGTCCAGGAAGTACTCCTTTCCTTCATCTTTTGAACTATCAAAAGCCAGTTCCACTTGAGAACTAATAATAACTAGCTAAAGGAATCAATATCATTTATCTATTTGCTTAACCACTTTCCAATAAGTTCTGAATGCCTTACAATCAAGGACGTCACACTCTCATCAGAGGCAGTCAGCAGAAATGACAATTAAGAGGTCAAAGATGTTATCATGGCATATGAGACCGGAGCAGTCAAAACTGTGGCCTAATTTGGTATCTGCCAAATCTTATCAGTTTTCATCCCTGCTGACATCGTCCTCAGTGGGCTGCCCTGGTATGTACTTCTGTCTGGCAGCAAAAACAGGCTGGTCATCCTTGACAATGCTTTACTTAGCTCAAGCACAATTGTGTTAATGTTGCTGCCATGTTTATAGGCAGTAAAAGCATGATGTATACAGCCAGTAACATGATATCTACTTGTTCTCATTGGCTATTTGGAGTATTTCATCTGAGGCCGCCTGATCTGGAATCATGATTGTCAATAATGTTTAATATTCCCTTTTCGAGATCGAGAAGGCTTAGAAAATAATGATGTTGACAGCATGCAATTGAGGGTTTTATAGAGTTGCGACAAGGCTCTAGTTAAGCCCCCTGATTGTTTAGAGGGAGAGTTCGGACAAAATTCAGGCCAAAATAGTCTGCCTTAGTTTTCCTTTTTCCGTTAAACAGGACAGTGGATAGAGTAGTGAAAAGAGGGTAGGGAATAACTACAAAAGCACTCAGAGAGCGCAGACCTCTGCCAAGCAGCTCAGTTCCAGCAGTGGCTTTTCCACAACCCCTGTAAAAGATACAACCCTGCATCACCAGATCCTGAATAGTCCCAGGATCTGGAAAACACTCAGCACATACATGGAGGTTGTTATCCTGTATGAACACAATAAATTTTGGGAACATCACTTATATGAATATGAATTATCGAATGTCATCAATGGAATTACCCATTATAAAGAGCAATGTTTTTTGTGACCTCAATCTGGATCAGATCCAGATGAAATTTACCGTGAAGATAGAGACATGGACCCCATATTATCCTGTAAAATTGGAAGCAAATCCGTTAAGAAATGGCAGAGATATGTTTTTTTTAAAAATCCACTCATTTTTAACTCATGGGATTCTTCGAAATTTGGGGAATTTTTTGCATCCAGACAGATATACATACCACCACCAAAATCAGATCATTTCTAAGTTGGGCCATTACCAACATCTGAAAATTTCAGCAAAATCCATCTGGTAGTTTTTGTGTAATCTTGCTAAGAAACAAACAAACAAACATACGCTGAGCTGCAAGCATCTAGACAATAAGTTCTCTAGAAGGGGTGAGCAGACATGATCGTGAGGGTAATGGCGCAGATAAAAATTGATTTGACATGCACTCAAACCTTTTAGTTTCAGGAACAACCCACCATGTGATTAATAGAAGGGTTTCAAATGTTTCTTGAGGAAGTTAGCAGGATAAGCTCTAAATATTTTGGCTTCACTTCCAAGCAACTGTCTCTAAGTCCATACTAATATACAGTCTGTTGTTCTCTAGCCTTCATAATCATGTCAATGTGACATTTATCTGACTCAGTGTTTAGGAAACCATGTCACATTTACCTCCTGAATCATAGCAACAGAAGAAATGCTCTCATTTTTATTTTTCAGATCAACTGGAAGTGCTAATGTGAATCATGTAGTCTTAAATCCGCCCCAGCAGAGACCTAAAGAACAGAGTCCTGCTGTGGGACTCCAGAGACTTTCAGTGCCTAAAACGACTGTTAACAACTCTCTTATTGTACTTGCAAGTTCCTAGCTCTTGATTATTTTCCTGTTTGCGGCTGAAAGCATGCAGGGAGTCCTCTCCATGCACTCCAGAAGTCCACGTGGCTTTGGATAAAACACTGGACTACAAACGCTTGTCAGGTTTTTCATGAATTTTTATACAAGATTATGAATAAACCAAAACCAGTGGAAAATAATGAATAAAAAGCATATTAATGTACCTCTTTGTTGTGTTTTTTAGCATGTTTAATTTATTCCTGTGGGTTTTTTATGCCTCTGTGCAACAACCGCGGCCAAAGGCTTTATGTGTTCAGGTTTTCTCTCATTTCATTCTTGGGATGCAGCATCTCAGTGTCCACAACGAGGCATTTTATTCATCTGTTGAAAATGTGATTTACTTAAAACTTGTTTAGACTTTGTACAAATTTGAGCTGCAGATCATTGATAACCTGGTCTAATTTTAAGGTCATGGGCTGATAGTCAAGGTCAGTAGGTCTTATGTCTGTCATTGTTTGTGAACTCTGTCTCGAGAAAAATCATATCTCTGCCATTTTTTGACAGATTTGCTTCCAACTTTACAGGATAATATGCTGATTATGTCTCTATCATCAAGGTAAATTTCTTCTGGATCTGATCCAGATTGACGTCACAAAAAACATTGATCTTTATAATGGGAAATCCCATTGACCACATTCAATAATTCATATCAAATCAAAATATGAAGTGATGTTCCCAAAACTTGTTGTGTTCACACAGGATAATAACCTCCATGTATGCGCTGAGTTTGGTCTGGATCCTGGCACTATTCTGTGATCTTGCTGCTTGGCAGAGGTCTGCGCTCTCTGAGTGCTTTTCTAGTTCCGATTTGGCACACATGTCCACTTAGACACAAACTGTGCACGTTCATCTTTAAGAAATGACATCCTTCATCCACAAAACTGCCTCAGCCCTTCTGTCTGACACGCTGCTGTACTTTCACCCTCGCAGAGACATACAACCACAAGGGGGTGGCTCTGATTATCCGTGGTTAAAGCGTGTCCTTAACGCTGAGTGACACATCTGTTTCTCCATGTTTGATTATAGTTCTGGTCTGTTTTCTCAGAGAGGCACAAAGTGTGATTTGTTTGGGTTTAGAGGTTTTACAGTTTGACTCACGGGGCTACAATAAAATGTCAGAGCAGCCAGTGAAAAGAGAAAAGCCATTATTGTAGAGCGACTCACCCACAGTCTATTCATAGGTTAACGCTCGTAAATGGAGGAAGAACGCCCTGCATGAGCACATGTGTAAGATCCACAGTGTTCAGAGGAATCTCCGAGCCCAGCGGAGGAGGTTTTGGACGGTGGCTCTGCTGCAGAGCGGCCCACAGCAGGCCTTATTATCTGCCAATTTAGGACAGTTCACTTCCTTGTCTACATCCTGGTCTTGGGCAGAAACCCCCCGTCCCATTCCTCTTTGTCTCATTATTGGAGCTTGTTGTCGAGTTAGGTCAAGAGAACGGGAATAACTGATGAGCAGCACCTCCCTCCCCTCCTCTCCCGGGGTATCATTTGCGGGGGCTGGATGCAGAGGAGGAAGAGGAGGAGGGCGGATGATATAAGCGCAGAGATTTAATGAGGGCTGGGACAGCAGAGTCATCTACTTATCTGTCACTCATACTCCTTTCATCGCCCCCCCTCCTCCACTCCTCTAGTGAGATAGACGGAGGGGCGGAGAGGAGGGCGTAGAGGGAGGGGACTGGTTAGAGAGGGTGAGGCGGGGGGAGAGGCATCACTTATTTATTTATGGATTATAAAATGTTCAGCCTTCTCGCTCGTGAAGCTTTTATTCTTTAATTTCAGATTCTGGAGGGTGACACTGAAATCTCAGAGATCCTTTCAGAGGAGCCGGCCTCCTTCAGCTATGAGGAGGAGGAGCCGAGGTTTAGTTACAGTGTGGCATGAATCTGACATTTATTGTGTGTGTGTGTGTGTGTGTGTGTAAGCCTATTAGCATTCCCCTTGAGCCCGGCTCCTTCTGTGTGTGTTATTAATAAAACATGCAGCAGATATCCTGAAGGAGGCCATACCATTAATTTAATCCATATGAATGATTGCATTTAAGGCTGCATGGTTTTCTGCAAAGACTGAGACATTTCCAAGCACAAAACAATGAAAATGAGGTGTTAAAATGTTGAATTTCTGTTCAGGCATAATTTTAGACATAAAAACGTTTTAGATCCATTATTTATTTTGTGCAAAAGAAAGAAAAACAAAGACAGAAAAATACAAATCCAACACACAAACCAGTCTGAATAAACACATGACCTTAAGAACACGGCTAATTTATTCACATATTTTATTTTTTCCACATTTTCAAATTGATAAGATACAAATAATTTAAAAAAATTGAAAGTGATACCAATAACAAACATCTCCAGTAATTTTGTAAAGTGCCAAATTATAACAAATGTTATCACTTTACAGAAGAATAATTTCTAGAAATTTCAGCCTCTTGCTGTGGTCCTTCAAAGCTTCAACAACTAAAACTGCAAATAATTAGCCATTCTTTTGACCCCATTCTGTTGTCATAACAGTTCCTAAACTAGTAAAGCACTCAGAGAGAACAGACCTCTACCAAGCAGCCCAGTTCCAGCAGTGGCTTTTCCACAACCCATGTAAAAGATAAAATTCTGGATCAACAGATCCAGAATAGTGCCAGGATCCGGACCAAACTCAGCACAAACATGGAGGTAATTATCCTGTATGAACACAGCAAGTCTTGGGAACATCACTTCATATTTTTGATTCTATGTAAATTATTGAATGCCATCAATGTGATTTTCCACTATAAAGTTCAATTTTTGGGGGGGGGGACTTTAATCTGGATGGGATCCAGTTGAAATTTACCGTGATGATAAAGACATGGACCAGTTTATAAGCCTTGCTATCTCAGCTCAGGATTTGAAAAAACACTAAGGCTAACCTATGACGTTTTTCCATTTTGGACTCCGAAAAAAAAAATGCTCAAACATGACTTGTTGGGTGTAAAACAGGCCGATAAACATGCTAGTGCGGAAGGTTTGGTCATATTTGGCTTAAAAATGGACTTATGAGCCTTTTTGTCTCAGCTCAGGATTTGAAAAAACACTAAGGCTAACCTATGACTTTTTTCCATTTTGGACTCCGAAAAAAAAAAATGCTCAAACATGACTTGTTGGGTGTAAAACAGGCCGATAAACATGCTAGTGCGGACGGTTTGGTCATATTTGGCTTAAAAATGGACTTATGAGCCTTTTTGTCTCACCTCAGGATTTGAAAAAACACTAAGGCTAACCTATGACTTTTTTCCATTTTGGACTCCGAAAAAAAATATGCTCCAACATGACTTGTTCGGTGTAAAACAGGCCGAGAAACATGCTGGTGCAGATGGTTTGGTCATATTTGGCTCAGAAATGGATTTATAAGCCTTTTTGTCTCAGCTCCAGATTTGAAAAAACACGAAGGCTAACCTATGACTTTTTTCCATTTAGAACTCCAAAAAAAAATATGCTCAAACATGACTTGTTGGGTGTTAGACAGGCCGAGAAAGGTCCTGGTGCAGACAGTTTGGTCATATTTGGCTCAGAAATGGACTTATAAGCCTTTTTGTCTCAGCTCCAGATTTGAAAAAACACTAAGGCTAACCTATGACTTTTTTCCATTTAGGACTCCAAAAAATTATGCTCAAACATGACTTGTTGGGTAAAAAACAGGACGAAAAACATGCTGCTGCAGACGGTTTGGTCATATTTGGCTTAAAAATGGATTTATGAGCCTTTTTGTCTCAGCTCAGGATTTGAAAAAAAAACACTAAGGCTAACCTATGACTTTTTTCCATTTTGGACTCTGAAAAAAAATATGCTCAAACATGACTTGTTGGGTGTTAGACAGGCCTAAAAACATGCTGGTGCCGACGGTTTGGTCATATTTGGCTTAAAAATGGATTTATAAGCCTTTGTGTCTTTGCTCGAGATTTGAAAAAACATGAAGGCTAACCTATGACTTTTTTCCAATTTGGACTCCAAAAAAAATATGCTCAAACATGATTTGTTGGGTGTAAGACAGGCCGAGAAACATGCTGGTGCAGATGGTTTGGTCATATTTGGCTCAGAAATGGATTTATAAGCCTTTCTGTCTTAGCTCGGGATTTGAAAAAACACTAAGGCTAACCTATGACTTTTTTCCATTTTGGACTCCGGAAAAAAATATACCCAAACATGACTTGTTGGGTGTAAATCAGGCCGAAAAACATGCTGGTGCAGACGGGTTGGTCATATTTGGCTTAAAAATGGACTTATGAGCCTTTTTGTCTCAACTCAGGATTTGAAAAAACACTAAGGCTAACCTACGACTTTTTTCCATTTTGGACTCCGAAAAAAATATGCTCAAACATGACTTGTTGGGTGTAAAACAGGCCGAGAAACATGCTGGTGCAGATGGTTTGGTCATATTTGGCTCAGAAATGGATTTATAAGCCTTTTTGTCTCAGCTCCAGATTTGAAAAAACACTAAGGCTAACCTATGACTTTTTTCCATTTAGTACTCCAAAAAATTAAGCTCAAACATGACTTGTTGGGTAAAAAACAGGACGAAAAACATGCTGCTGCAGACGGTTTGGTCATATTTGGCTTAAAAATGGATTTATGAGCCTTTTTGTCTCAGCTCAGGATTTGAAAAAACACTAAGGCTAACCTACGACTTTTTTCCATTTTGGACTCCGAAAAAAAATATGCTCAAACATGACTTGTTGGGTGTAAAACAGGCTGAGAAACATGCTGGTGCGGATGGTTTGGTCATGTTTGGCTCAGAAATTGATTAATAAGCCTTTTTGTCTCAGCTCAGGATTTGAAAAAACACTAAGGCTAACCTATGACTTTTTTCCATTTTGGACTCCGAAAAAAAATATGCTCAAACATGACTTGTTGGGTAAAAAACAGGCCGATAAAGGTGCTGGTGCGGACAGTTTAGTCATATGTGGCTTCAAAATGGATTCATGAGCCTTTTTATGTCAGCTCAGGATTTGAAAAAACACTAAGGCTATGACTTTTTTCCATTTTGGACTCCGAAAAAAAATATGCTCAAACATGACTTGTTGGGTGTAAAACAGGCCGAGAAACATGCTGGTGCAGATGGTTTGGTCATATTTGACTCAGAAATGGACTTATGAGCCATTTTCTCTCAGCTCAGGATTTGATAAAACACTAAGGCTAACCTATGACTTTTTTCAATTTTGGACTCCGAAAAAGAAATATCCTCAAACATGACTTGTTGGGTGTAAAAAAGGCTGAGAAATGTGCTGGTGCAGAAGGTTTGGTCATATTTGGCTCAGAAATGGATTAATAAGCCTTTTTGTCTCAGCTCAGGATTTGAAAAAAACACTAAGGCTTACCTATGACTTTTGTCCATTTTGGACTCCAAAAAAAAATATGCTCAAACATGACTTGTTGGGTAAAAAACAGGCCGAGAAAGGTCCTGGTGCAGACAGTTTGGTTATATTTGGCTGAGAAATGGTTTTATAAGCCTTTTTGTCTCAGCTCAGGATTTGAAAAAACACTAAGGCTAAGCTATGACTTTTTTCCATTTTCGGCTCCAAAAAAAAATATGCTCAAACATGACTTGTTGGGCGTAAAACAGGCCGAGAAACATGCTGGTGCAGATGGTTTGGTCATATTTGACTCAGAAATGGACTTATGAGCCATTTTCTCTCAGCTCAGGATTTGATAAAACACTAAGGCTAACCTATGACTTTTTTCCATTTTGGACTCCGAAAAAAAATATGCTCAAACATGACTTGTTGGGTGTAAAACAGGCCGAAAAACGTGCTGGTGAGGACGGTTTGGTCATATTTGGCTTAAAAATGGACTTATGAGCGTTTTTGTCTCAGCTCAGGATTTGTTAAAACACTAAGGCTAACCTATGACTTTTTTCCATGTTGGACTCCAAAAAAAAATATGCTCAAACATGACTTGTTGGGTGTAAAACAGGCCGATAAACATGCTGGTGCAGATGGTTTGGTCATATTTGGCTCAGAAATGGATTAATAAGCCTTTTTGTCTCAGCTCAGGATTTTAAAAAACACTAAGGCTAACCTATGACTTTTTTCCATTTTGGACTCCAAAAAAAAATATGCTCAAACATGACTTGTTGGGTGTAAAACAGGCCGAAAAACATGCTGCTGCAGACGGTTTGGTCATATTTGGCTTAAAATGGATTTATGAGCCTTTTTGTCTCAGCTCAGGATTTGAAAAAACACTAAGGCTAACATATGACTTTTTCCATTCAGGACTCCGGAAAAAAATATGCTCAAACATGACTTGTTGGGTGTAAAACAGGCCGAGAAACATGCTGGTGCAGATGGTTTGGTCATATTTGGCTCAGAAATGGATCAATAAGCCTTTTTGTCTCAGCTCAGGATTTGAAAAAACACTAAGGCTAACCTATGACTTTTTTCGATTCAGGACTCCGGAAAAAAATATGCTCAAACATGACTTGTTCGGTGTAAAACAGGCCGAGAAACATGCTGGTGCAGATGGTTTGGTCATATTTGGCTCAGAAATGGATCAATAAGCCTTTTTGTCTCAGCTCAGGATTTGAAAAAACACTAAGGCTAACCTATGACTTTTTTCGATTCAGGACTCCGGAAAAAAATATGCTCAAACATGACTTGTTCGGTGTAAAACAGGCCGATAAACATGCTGCTGCAGATGGTTTGGTCATATTTGGCTCAGAAATGGATTAATAAGCCTTTTTGTCTCAGCTCAGGATTTGAAAAAACACTAAGGCTAACCTATGACTTTTTTCCATTTTGGATTCCAAAAAAAAATATGCTCAAACATGACTTGTTGGGTGTAAAACAGGCCGAAAAACATGCTGCTGCAGATGGTTTGGTCATATTTGGCTCAGAAATGGATTAATAAGCCTTTTTGTCTCAGCTCAGGATTTGATAAAACACTAAGGCTAACCTATGACTTTTTTCCATTTTGGACTCTGAAAAAAAATATGCTCAAACATGACTTGTTGGATGTAAAACAGGCCAAAAAACGTGCTGGTGAGGACGGTTTGGTCATATTTGGCTTAAAAATGGACTTATGAGCCTTTTTGTCTCAGCTCAGGATTGTTAAAACACTATGGCTAACCTATGACTTTTTTCCATTTTGGACTCCGGAAAAAAATATGCTCAAACATGACTTGTTGGGTGTAAAACAGGCTGAAAAACATGCTGGTGCAGATGGTTTGGTCATATTTGGCTTAAAAATGGATTTATGAGCCTTTTTGTCTCAGCTCAGGATTTGATAAAACACTAAGGCTAACCTATGACTTTTTTCCATTTTGGACTCCGAAAAAAAATATGCTCAAACATGACTTGTTGGGTGTAAAACAGGCCGAAAAACATGCTGCTGCAGATGGTTTGGTCATATTTGGCTTAAAAATGGATTTATGAGCCTTTTTGTCTCAGCTCAGGATTTGATAAAACACTAAGGCTAACCTATGACTTTTTTCCATTTTGGACTCCGAAAAAAAATATGCTCAAACATGACTTGTTGGGTGTAAAACAGGCCGAAAAACATGCTGCTGCAGATGGTTTGGTCAAATTTGGCTAAGAAATGGATTTATAAGCCTTTTTGTCTCAGCTCAGGATTTGAAAAAACACTAAGACTAAACTATGACTTTTTTCGATTCAGGACTCCGGAAAAAAATATGCTCAAACATGACTTGTTAGGTGTAAAACAGGCCGAAAAACATGCTGCTGCAGATGGTTTGGTCATATTTGGCTTAAAAATGGATTTATTAGCCTTTTTGTCTCAGCTCAGGATTTGAAAAAACACTAAGGCTAACCTATGACTTTTTTCCATTTTAGGACTCTGAAAAAAAATATGCTCAAACATGACTTGTTGGGTAAAAAACAGGCCGATAAAGGTGCTGGTGCGGACAGTTTAGTCATATGTGGATTCAAAATGGATTCATGAGCCTTTTTATGTCAGCTCAGGATTTGAAAAAACACTAAGGCTATGACTTTTTTCCATTTTGGACTCCGAAAAAAATTATGCTCAAACATGACTTGTTGGGTGTAAAACAGGCCGATAAACATGCTGGTGCCGATGGTTTGGTCATATTTGGCTCGGAAATGGATTTATAAGCCTTTTTGTCTCAGCTCAGGATTTGAAAAAACACTAAGGCCAACCAATGACTTTTTTCCATTCAGGACTCCGGAAAAAAATATGCTCAAACATGACTTGTTGGGTGTAAAACAGGCCGAGAAACGTGCTGGTGAGGACAGTTTGGTCAAATTTGGCTTAAAAATGGACTTATGAGCCTTGTTGTCTCAACTCCAGATTTGAAAAAACACTAAGGCTAACCTATGACTTTTTTCCATTTTGGACTCCGAAAAAAAATATGTTCAAACATGACCTGTTGGGTGTAAAACAGGCCGAGAAACGTGCTGGTGAGGACAATTTGGTCACATTTGGCTTAAAATGGATTTATGAGCCTTTTTGTCTCAGCTCAGGATTTGAAAAAACACTAAGGCTAACCTATGACTTTTTTCCATTTTAGGACTCAAAAAAAAATATGCTCAAACATGACTTGTTGGGTGTAAAACAGGCCGAAAAACATGCTGGTGCAGATGGTTTGGTCATATTTGGCTCAGAAATGGATTAATAAGCCTTTTTGTCTCAGCTCAGGATTTGAAAAAACACTAAGGCTAACCTATGACTTTTTTCAATTCAGGACTCTGGAAAAAGATGCTCAAACATGATTTATTTGGTGTAAAACAGGCCGAAAAATGTGCTGGTGAGGACGGTTTGGTCAAATTTGGCTTAAAAATGGATTTATGAGACTTTTTGTCTCAGCTCAGGATTTGAAAAAACACTAAGGCTAACCTATGACTTTTTTCCATTTTGGACTCCGAAAAAAAATATGCTCAAACATGACTTGTTGGGTGTAAATCAGGCCGACAAATGTGCTGGTGCGGACGGTTTGGTCATATTTGGCTTTTAAATGGACTTATGAACCTTTTTGTCCCAACTCAGGATTTGAAAAAACACTAAGGCTAACCTATGACTTTTTTCCATTTTGGACTCCGAAAAAAATATGCTCAAACATGACTTGTTGGGTGTAAAACAGGCCGAAAAACATGCTGCTTCAGATGGGTTGGTCATAATTGGCTCAGAAATGGATTTATAAGCCTTTTTGTCTCAGCTCAGGATTTGAAATAACACTAAGGCTAACCTATGACTTTTTTCGATTCAGGATTCCGGAAAAAAAATGCTCAAACATGACTTGTTGGGTGTAAAACAGGCCGAAAAACATGCTGCTGCAGATGGTTTGGTCATATTTGACTTAAAAATGGATTTATGAGCCTTTTTGTCTCAGCTCAGGATTTGAAAAAACACTAAGGCTAACCTATGACTTTTTTCCGTTTTGGACTCCGAAAAAAAATATGCTCAAACATGACTTGTTGGGTATAAAACAGGCCGAGAAATGTGCTGGTGTGGACGGTTTGGTCATATTTGGCTTAAAAATGGATTTATAAGCCTTTTTGTCTCAGCTCAGGATTTGAAAAAACACTAAGGCTAACCTATGACTTTTTTCCGTTTTGGACTCCGAAAAAAAATATGCTCAAACATGACTTGTTGGGTATAAAACAGGCTGAGAAATGTGCTGGTGTGGACGGTTTGGTCATATTTGGCTTAAAAATGGATTTATAAGCCTTTTTGTCTCAGCTCAGGATTTGAAAAAACACTAAGGCTAAACTATGACTTTTTTCCGTTTTGGACTCCGAAAAAAAATATGCTCAAACATGACTTGTTGGGTGTAAAACAGGCCGAGAAATGTGCTGGTGCGGACGGTTTGGTCCTATTTGGCTTATAAATGGACTTTTGAGCCTTTTTGTCTCAGCTCAGGATTTGAAAAAACACTAAGGCTAACCTATGACTTTTTTCGATTCAGGACTCCGGAAAAAAAAATGCTCAAACATGACTTGTTGGGTGTAAAACAGGCCGAAAAACATGCTGCTGCAGATGGTTTGGTCATATTTGGCTTAAAAATGGACTTATGAGCCATTTTGTCTCAGCTCAGGATTTGAAAAAACACTAAGGCTAACCTATGACTTTTTTCCATCCAGGACTCCGGAAAAAAAAATGCTCAAACATGACTTGTTGGGTGTAAAACAGGCCGTAAATCATGCTGCTGCAGATGGTTTGGTCAAATTTGGCTTAAAAATGAACTTATGAGCCTTTTTGTCTCAGCTCAGGATTTGAAAAAACACTAAGGCTAACCTATGACTTTTTTCCATTTTGGACTCCGAAAAAAATATGCTCAAACATGACTTGTTGGGTGTAAAACAGGCCGAAAAACATGCTGCTGCGGATGGTTTGGTCATATTTGGCTTAAAAATGGATTTATGAACCTTTTTGTCTCAGCTCAGGATTTGATAAAACACTAAGGCTAACCTATGACTTTTTTCCATTTTGGACTCCGAAAAAAAATATGCTCAAACATGACTTGTTGGGTGTAAATCAGGCTCAAAAACGTGCTGGTGAGCACGGTTTGGTCAAATTTAGCTTTAAAATGGACTTATGAGACTTTTTTTCTCAGTTCAGGATTTGAAAAAACACTAAGGCTAACCTATGACTTTTTTCCATTTTGGGCTCCGAAAAAAATATGCTCAAACATGACTTG
Source organism: Cetoscarus ocellatus (assembly GCA_037902135.1). Classification (NCBI taxonomy): domain Eukaryota; kingdom Metazoa; phylum Chordata; class Actinopteri; order Labriformes; family Labridae; genus Cetoscarus; species Cetoscarus ocellatus. Next base: position 14,080 of record JBAMNC010000011.1, on the reverse strand, counting down.
TTGGGTGTAAAACAGGCCGAAAAACATGGTGGTGCAGATGGTTTGGTCATATTTGGCTCAGAAATGGATTACGAAGCCTTTTTGTCTCAGCTCAGGATTTGATAAAACACTAAAGCTAACCTATGACTTTTTTCAATTCAGGACTCCGAAGAAAAATTTGCTCAAACATGACTTGTTGGGTGTAAAACAGGCCGAGAAATGTGCTGGTGCGGACGGTATGGTCATATTTGGCTTAAAAATGGATTTATGAGCCTTTTTGTCTCAGCTCAGGATTTGAAAAAACACTAAGGCTAACCTATGACTTTTTTCCATTTTGGACTCCGAAAAAAATATGCTCAAACATGACTTGTTGGGTGTAAAACAGGCCGAAAAACATGCTGCTTCAGATGGGTTGGTCATAATTGGCTCAGAAATGGATTTATAAGCCTTTTTGTCTCAGCTCAGGATTTGAAAAAACACTAAGGCTAACCTATGACTTTTTTCAATTCAGGACTCCGAAAAAAAAATGCTCAAACATGACTTGTTGGGTGTAAAACAGGCCGTAAATCATGCTGCTGCAGATGGTTTGGTCAAATTTGGCTTAAAAATGAACTTATGAGCCTTTTTGTCTCAGCTCAGGATTTGAAAAAACACTAAGGCTAACCTATGACTTTTTTCCATTTTGGACTCCAAAAAAAAATATGCTCAAACATGACTTGTTGGGTGTAAAACAGGCCGAGAAATGTGCTGGTGTGGACGGTTTGGTCATATTTGGCTCATAAATGGACTTATGAGCCTTTTTGTCCCAACTCAGGATTTGAAAAAACACTAAGGCTAACCTATGACTTTTTTCGATTCAGGACTCCGGAAAAAAAAATGCTCAAACATGACTTGTTGGGTGTAAAACAGGCCGAAAAACATGCTGCTGCAGATGGTTTGGTCAAATTTGGTTTAAAAATGAACTTATGAGCCTTTTTGTCTCAGCTCAGGATTTGAAAAAACACTAAGGCTAACCTATGACTTTTTTCCATTTTGGACACCGAAAAAAATTTGCTCAAACATGACTTGTTGGGTGTAAAACAGGCCGAAAAACATGCTGGTGCAGATGGTTTGGTCATATTTGGCATAAAAATGGATTTATGAGCCTTTTTGTCTCAGCTCAGGATTTGAAAAAACACTAAGGCTAACCTATGACTTTTTTCCATTTTGGACTCCGAAAAAAAATATGCTCAAACATGACTTGTTGGGTGTAAATCAGGCTCAAAAACGTGCTGGTGAGCACGGTTTGGTCAAATTTGGCTTTAAAATGGATTTATGAGCCTTTTTGTCTCAGCTCAGGATTTGAAAAAACACTAAGGCTAACCTATGACTTTTTTCCATTTTGGACTCCGAAAAAAAATATGCTCAAACATGACTTGTTGGGTGTAAAACAGGCCGAAAAACATGCTGGTGCAGACGGTTTGGTCATATTTGGCTTAAAAATGGACTTATGAGCGTTTTTGTCTCAGCTCAGGATTTGAAAAAACACTAAGGCTAACCTATGACGTTTTTCCATCCAGGACTCCGGAAAAAAAAAAATGCTCAAACATGACTTGTTGGGTGTAAAACAGGCCGAAAAACATGCTGCTGCAGATGGTTTGGTCAAATTTGGCTTAAAAATGGATTCATGAGCCTTTTTGTCTCAGCTCAGGATTTGAAAAAACACTAAGGCTAACCTATGACTTTTTTCCATTTTGGACTCCGAAAAAAATATGCTCAAACATGACTTGTTGGGTGTAAAACAGGCCGAAAAACATGCTGCTGCAGATGGTTTGGTCATATTCTGCTTAAAAATGGATTTATGAGCCTTTTTGTCTCAGCTCAGGATTTGAAAAAACACTATGGCTAACCTATGACTTTTTTCCATTTTGGACTCCGAAAAAAAATATGCTCAAACATGACTTGTTGGGTGTAAAACAGGCCGAAAAACATGTTGGTGCAGACGGTTTGGTCATATTTGGCTTAAAAATGGATTTATGAGCCTTTTTGTCTCAGCTCAGGATTTGAAAAAACACTAAGGCTAACCTATGACTTTTTTCCATTTTGGACTCCGAAAAAAAATATGCTCAAACGTGACTTGTTGGGTGTAAATCAGGCTGAAAAACGTGCTGGTGAGCACGGTTTTGTCAAATTTGGCTTAAAAATGGACTTATGAGACTTTTTTTCTCAGTTCAGGATTTGAAAAAACACTAAGGCTAACCTATGACTTTTTTCCATTTTGGGCTCCGAAAAAAATATGCTCAAACATGACTTGTTGGGTGTAAAACAGGCCGAAAAACATGGTGGTGCAGATGGTTTGGTCATATTTGGCTCAGAAATGGATTAAGAAGCCTTTTTGTCTCAGCTCAGGATTTGATAAAACACTAAGGCTAACCTATGACTTTTTTCCATTTTAGGACTCAAAAAAAAATATGCTCAAACATGACTTGTTGGGTGTAAAACAGGCCGACAAATGTGCTGGTGCGGACGGTTTGGTCATATTTGGCTTATAAATGGACTTATGAACCTTTTTGTCCCAACTCAGGATTTGAAAAAACACTAAGGCTAACCTATGACTTTTTTCCATTTTGGACTCCGAAAAAAAATATGCTCAAACATGACTTGTTGGGTGTAAAACAGGCCGAAAAACATGCTGCTTCAGATGGGTTGGTCATAATTGGCTCAGAAATGGATTTATAAGCCTTTTTGTCTCAGCTCAGGATTTGAAAAAACACTAAGGCTAACCTATGACTTTTCAATTCAGGACTCCGAAAAAAAATATGCTCAAACATGACTTGTTGGGTGTAAAACAGGCCGAAAAACATGCTGCTGCAGATGGTTTGGTCATATTTGGCTTAAAAATGGATTCATGAGCCTTTTTATCTCAGCTCAGGATTTGAAAAAACACTAAGGCTAACCTATGACTTTTTTCCGTTTTGGACTCTGAAAAAAAATATGCTCAAACATGACTTGTTGGGTGTAAAACAGGCCGAGAAATTTGCTGGTGTGGACGGTTTGGTCATATTTGGTTTAAAAATGGATTTATAAGCCTTTTTGTCTCAGCTCAGGATTTGAAAAAACACGAAGGCTAAACTATGACTTTTTTTCGTTTTGGACTCCGAAAAAAAATATGCTCAAACATGACTTTTTGGTTGTAAAACAGGCCGAGAAATCTGCTGGTGCAGATGGTTTGGTCCTATTTGGCTTATAAATGGACTTTTGAGCCTTTTTGTCTCAGCTCAGGATTTGAAAAAACACTAAGGCTAACCTATGACTTTTTTCGATTCAGGACTCCGGAAAAAAAAATGCTCAAACATGACTTGTTGGGTGTAAAACAGGCCGAAAAACATGCTGCTGCAGATGGTTTGGTCATATTTGGCTTAAAAATGGACTTATGAGCCATTTTGTCTCATCTCAGGATTTGAAAAAACACTAAGGCTAACCTATGACTTTTTGCCATCCAGGACTCCGGAAAAAAAAAATATGCTCAAACATGACTTGTTGGGTGTAAAACAGGCCGAAAAACATGCTGCTGCAGATGGTTTGGTCATATTTGGCTTAAAAATGGACTTATGAGCCTTTTTGTCTCAGCTCAGGATTTGAAAAAACACTAAGGCTAACCTGTGACTTTTTTCCATGTTGGACTCCGAAAGAAAATATGCTCAAACATGACTTGTTGGGTGTAAAACAGGCCGATAAACATGCTGGTGCAGATGGTTTGGTCATATTTGGCTCAGAAATGGATTAATAAGCCTTTTTGTCTCAGCTCAGGATTTGAAAAAACACTAAGGCTAACCTATGACTTTTTTCAATTCAGGACTCCGGAAAAAAATATGCTCAAACATGACTTGTTGGGTGTAAAACAGGCCGAAAAACATGCTGGTGCAGATGGTTTGGTCATATTTGTCTTTCAAATGGATTAGTAAGCCTTTTTGTCTCAGCTCAGGATTTGAAAAAACACTAAGGCTAACCTATGACTTTTTTCGATTCAGGACTCTGGAAAAAAATATGCTCAAACATGACTTGTTGGGTGTAAAACAGGCCGAAAAACATGCTGGTGCAGATGGTTTGGTCATATTTGGCTCAGAAATTGATTTATAAGCCTTTTTGTCTCAGCTCAGGATTTGAAAAAACACTAAGGCTAACCTATGACTTTTTTCGATTCAGGACTCCAAAAAAAAATATGCTCAAACATGACTTGTTGGGTGTAAAACAGGCCGAAAAACATGTTGGTGCAGACGGTTTGGTCATATTTGGCTTAAAAATGGATTCATGAGCCTTTTTGTCTCAGCTCAGGATTTGAAAAAACACTAAGGCTAACCTATGACTTTTTTCCATTTTGGACTCCGAAAAAAAATATGCTCAAACATGACTTGTTGGGTGTTAAACAGGCTGAAAAATGTGCTGGTGAGGACGGTTTGGTCAAATTTGGCTTAAGAATGGACTTTTGAGCCTTGTTGTCTCAGCTCATGATTTTAAAAAACACTAAGGCTAACCTATGACTTTTTTCGATTCAGGACTCCGGAAAAAAGTATGCTCAAACATGACTTGTTGGGTGTAAAACAGGCCGAAAAACATGCTGCTGCAGATGGTTTGGTCATATTTGGCTCAGAAATGGATTAATAAGCCTTTTTGTCTCAGCTCAGGATTTGAAAAAACACTAAGGCTAACCTATGACTTTTTTCCATTTTGGACTCCGAAAAAAAATATGCTCAAACATGACTTGTTGGGTGTAAAACAGGCCGAAAAACATGCTGCTGCAGATGGTTTGGTCATATTTGGCTCAGAAATGGATTAATAAGCCTTTTTGTCTCAGCTCAGGATTTGAAAAAACACTAAGGCTAACCTATGACTTTTTTCCATGTTGGACTCCGAAAGAAAATATGCTCAAACATGACTTGTTGGGTGTAAAACAGGCCGAAAAACATGCTGGTGCAGATGGTTTGGTCATATTTGGCTCAGAAATGGATTCATGAGCCTTTTTGTCTCAGCTCAGGATTTGATAAAACACTAAGGCTAACCTATGACTTTTTTCCATTTTGGACTCTGAAGAAAAATATGCTCAAACATGACTTGTTGGGTGTAAAACAGGCCGAAAAACATGCTGCTGCAGATGGTTTGGTCATATTTGGCTCAGAAATGGATTAATAAGCCTTTTTGTCTCAGCTCAGGATTTGAAAAAACACTAAGGCTAACCTATGACTTTTTTCCATTTTGGACTCCGAAAAAAAATATGCTCAAACATGACTTGTTGGGTGTAAAACAGGCCGAAAAACATGCTGGTGCAGATGGTTTGGTCATATTTGGCTCAGAAATGGATTAATAAGCCTTTTTGTCTCAGCTCAGGATTTGAAAAAACACTAAGGCTAACCTATGACTTTTTTCCATGTTGGACTCCGAAAGAAAATATGCTCAAACATGACTTGTTGGGTGTAAAACAGGCCGAAAAACATGCTGCTGCAGATGGTTTGGTCATATTTGGCTCAGAAATGGATTAGTAAGCCTTTTTGTCTCAGCTCAGGATTTGAAAAAACACTAAGGCTAACCTATGACTTTTTTCAATTCAGGACTCCGGAAAAAAATATGCTCAAACATGACTTGTTGGGTGTAAAACAGGCCGATAAACATGCTGCTGCAGATGGTTTGGTCATATTTGGCTTAAAAATGGATTTATGAGCCTTTTTGTCTCAGCTCAGGATTTGAAAAAACACTAAGGTTAGCCTATGACTTTTTTCCATTTTGGACTCCGAAAAAAAATATGCTCAAACATGACTTGTTGGGTGTAAAACAGGCCAAAAAACATGCTGGTGCAGATGGTTTGGTCATATTTGTCTTTAAAATGGATTAATAAGCCTTTTTGTCTCAGCTCAGGATTTGAAAAAACACTAAGGCTAACCTATGACTTTTTTCCATTTTGGACTCCGAAAAAAATATGCTCAAACATGACTTGTTGGGTGTAAAACAGGCCGAAAAACATGCTGCTGCAGATGGTTTGGTCATATTTGGCTTAAAAATGGACTTATGAGCCTTTTTGTCTCAACTCAGGATTTGAAAAAACACTAAGGCTAACCTATGACTTTTTTCCATGTTGGACTCCGAAAGAAAATATGCTCAAACATGACTTGTTGGGTGTAAAACAGGCCAAAAAACATGCTGGTGCAGATGGTTTGGTCATATTTGTCTTTAAAATGGATTAATAAGCCTTTTTGTCTCAGCTCAGGATTTGAAAAAACACTAAGGCTAACCTATGACTTTTTTCCATTTTGGACTCCGAAAAAAATATGCTCAAACATGACTTGTTGGGTGTAAAACAGGCCGAAAAACATGCTGGTGCAGATGGTTTGGTCATATTTGGCTCAGAAATTGATTTATAAGCCTTTTTGTCTCAGCTCAGGATTTGAAAAAACACTAAGGCTAACCTATGACTTTTTTCGATTCAGGGCTCCGGAAAAAAATATGCTCAAACATGACTTGTTGGGTGTAAAACAGGCCGAAAAACATGCTGCTGCAGATGGTTTGGTCATATTTGGCTTAAAAATGGATTCATGAGCCTTTTTGTCTCAGCTCAGGATTTGAAAAAACACTAAGGCTAACCTATGACTTTTTTCCATTTTGGACTCCGAAAAAAAATATGCTCAAACATGACTTGTTGGGTGTTAAACAGGCTGAAAAATGTGCTGGTGAGGACGGTTTGGTCAAATTTGGCTTAAGAATGGACTTTTGAGCCTTGTTGTCTCAGCTCATGATTTTAAAAAACACTAAGGCTAACCTATGACTTTTTTCGATTCAGGACTCCGGAAAAAAGTATGCTCAAACATGACTTGTTGGGTGTAAAACAGGCCGAAAAACATGCTGCTGCAGATGGTTTGGTCATATTTGGCTCAGAAATGGATTAATAAGCCTTTTTGTCTCAGCTCAGGATTTGAAAAAACACTAAGGCTAACCTATGACTTTTTTCCATTTTGGACTCCGAAAAAAATATGCTCAAACATGACTTGTTGGGTGTAAAACAGGCCGAAAAACATGCTGCTGCAGATGGTTTGGTCATATTTGGCTTAAAAATGGACTTATGAGCCTTTTTGTCTCAACTCAGGATTTGAAAAAACACTAAGGCTAACCTATGACTTTTTTCCATGTTGGACTCCGAAAGAAAATATGCACAAACATGACTTGTTGGGTGTAAAACAGGCCGAAAAACATGCTGGTGCAGATGGTTTGGTCATATTTGGCTCAGAAATGGATTAATAAGCCTTTTTGTCTCAGCTCAGGATTTGAAAAAACACTAAGGCTAACCTATGACTTTTTTCCATTTTGGACTCCAAAAAAAAATATGCTCAAACATGACTTGTTGGGTGTAAAACAGGCCGAAAAACACGCTGGTGCAGATGGTTTGGTCATATTTGGCTCAGAAATTGATTTATAAGCCTTTTTGTCTCAGCTCAGGATTTGAAAAAACACTAAGGCTAACCTATGACTTTTTTCGATTCAGGGCTCCGGAAAAAAATATGCTCAAACATGACTTGTTGGGTGTAAAACAGGCCGAAAAACATGCTGCTGCAGATGGTTTGGTCATATTTGGCTTAAAAATGGATTCATGAGCCTTTTTGTCTCAGCTCAGTATTTGATAAAACACTAAGGCTAACCTATGACTTTTTTCAATTTTGGACTCCGAAAAAAAATATGCTCAAACATGACTTGTTGGGTGTAAAACAGGCCGATAAACATGCTGGTGCAGATGGTTTGGTCATATTTGGCTCAGAAATGGATTAATAAGCCTTTTTGTCTCAGCTCAGGATTTGAAAAAACACTAAGGCTAACCTATGACTTTTTTCCATTTTGGTCTCCGAAAAAAAATATGCTCAAACATGACCTGTTGGGTGTAAATCAGGCCAAAAAACATGCTGGTGCAGATGGTTTGGTCATATTTGTCTTTCAAATGGATTAGTAAGCCTTTTTGTCTCAGCTCAGGATTTGAAAAAACACTAAGGCTAACCTATGACTTTTTTCCGTTTTGGACTCCGAAAAAAATATGCTCAAACATGACTTGTTGGGTGTAAAACAGGCCGATAAACATGCTGCTGCAGATGGTTTGGTCATATTTGGCTTAAAAATGGATTTATGAGCCTTTTTGTCTCAGCTCAGGATTTGAAAAAACACTAAGGTTAACCTATGACTTTTTTCCATTTTGGACTCCGAAAAAAAATATGCTCAAACATGACTTGTTGGGTGTAAAACAGGCCAAAAAATATGCTGGTGCAGATGGTTTGGTCATATTTGTCTTTAAAATGGATTAATAAGCCTTTTTGTCTCAGCTCAGGATTTGAAAAAACACTAAGGCTAACCTATGACTTTTTTCCATTTTGGACTCCGAAAAAAATATGGTCAAACATGACTTGTTGGGTGTAAAACAGGCCGAAAAACATGCTGCTGCAGATGGTTTGGTCATATTTGGCTTAAAAATGGACTTATGAGCCTTTTTGTCTCAACTCAGGATTTGAAAAAACACTAAGGCTAACCTATGACTTTTTTCCATGTTGGACTCCAAAAGAAAATATGCTCAAACATGACTTGTTGGGTGTAAAACAGGCCGATAAACATGCTGGTGCAGATGGTTTGGTCATATTTGGCTCAGAAATGGATTAATAAGCCTTTTTGTCTCAGCTCAGGATTTGAAAAAACACTAAGGCTAACCTATGACTTTTTTCCATTTTGGACTCCGAAAAAAAATATGCTCAAACATGACTTGTTGGGTGTAAAACAGGCCAAAAAACATGCTGGTGCAGATGGTTTGGTCATATTTGTCTTTCAAATGCATTAGTAAGCCTTTTTGTCTCAGCTCAGGATTTGAAAAAACACTAAGGCTAACCTATGACTTTTTTCCATTTTGGACTCCGAAAGAAAATATGCTCAAACATGACTTGTTGGGTGTAAAACAGGCCGAAAAACATGCTGGTGCAGATGGTTTGGTCATATTTGGCTCAGAAATGGATTTATAAGCCTTTTTGTCTCAGCTCAGGATTTGAAAAAACACTAAGGCTAACCTATGACTTTTTTCGATTCAGGGCTCCGGAAAAAAATATGCTCAAACATGACTTGTTGGGTGTAAAACAGGCCGAAAAACATGCTGCTGCAGATGGTTTGGTCATATTTGGCTTAAAAATGGATTCATGAGCCTTTTTGTCTCAGCTCAGTATTTGATAAAACACTAAGGCTAACCTATGACTTTTTTCAATTTTGGACTCCGAAAAAAAATATGCTCAAACATGACTTGTTGGGTGTAAAACAGGCCGATAAACATGCTGGTGCAGATGGTTTGGTCATATTTGGCTCAGAAATGGATTAATAAGCCTTTTTGTCTCAGCTCAGGATTTGAAAAAACACTAAGGCTAACCTATGACTTTTTTCCATTTTGGTCTCCGAAAAAAAATATGCTCAAACATGACCTGTTGGGTGTAAAACAGGCTGAAAAACATGCTGCTGCACATGGTTTGGTCATATTTGTCTTTAAAATGGATTTATGAGCCTTTTTGTCTCAGCTCAGGATTTGAAAAAACACTAAGGCTAACCTATGACTTTTTTCGATTCAGGTCTCCAAAAAAAAATATGCTCAAACATGACTTGTTGGGTGTAAAACAGGCCGAAAAACATGCTGCTGCAGATGGTTTGGTCATATTTGGCTTAAAAATGGACTTATGAGCCTTTTTGTCTCAACTCAGGATTTGAAAAAACACTAAGGCTAACCTATGACTTTTTTCAATTTTGGACTCCGAAAAAAAATATGCTCAAACATGACTTGTTGGGTGTAAAACAGGCCGAAAAACATGCTAGTGCAGATGGTTTGGTCATATTGGGCTTACAAATGGACTTATTACATTTTTCCCCTCTGGTCAGTCTTTGAAAAAACCAACATGCCAACATATGTTTTGCTTCCTGATCACTATCCGTATCACCACCAAAAGTAAATGGCTTCTTTCTTGGAACAAACTACATCTCTGGTAAAATTTTGCTTTGAAACCAACCAGTACGTTTTCCATAATCTTGGTAACAAAGAAACAAAGATTACCAGGCAAAAACATAACCTCCTTGGCTGAGTTAGAAATATGAATCCATCACATGAACCAGTCTGAATAAACTCATGAGACTGAGAACAAAGCAACTTTATTCACATATTCTATTCTATTCTATTCGTTTATTTTGCCAGAGATTGATAAAGGGTGATACCAAACATTTTCAAATTGATAATATACAAATACTTTTTTCATTCAAATTTTGATACTGATACCAATAACAATCATGGATAGATAGATAGATAGATAGATAGATAGATAGATAGATAGATAGATAGATAGACAGATTCTTTATTGTCATTCAAAATAACCACAGGTTCACACATGAATGAAATTTCATTGCAAATGGCTCAGATAGTAAAGTATAAAGTACAAGTACCTTTAATTAAATCAGTGTTTTAAAACAAAGAGTAAAAAAACAGAAGGTATAAGACTAAACAATAAACAGAGAAAATATATATATATAAGTTATAAAAGTATAAAACTTAACAGTAAACAGAGAAAACAGAGAAAAGTAGAGTGCTTAGAATAAGAATAAGAATCCAACTGGATTATTGCACTGAATTGTTCTTCTGAAATTATTGCAGAATACAACCGTATTGTTGCATTCATTATTGCACACAGAAGTTATTGCACTGAATTATTGCACCGGATTTTTCATTATCCACAGACCATTTATTTATAGTTGAGAAGTCTTACATAATCAAGGTGAGATGAAAAATACTCGAGTACAACCATATGCAGAATTAAACAAGCAGACATCCATTTGAAACAAACCCCAGAGGCCCGGTCTCAGCATCAGAGCGGGTGTGTGTCAGTTTGTGGTGTTATGTGTGGGGGGTGTAGCGTAGGTCCAGTCCTCCTGTGTGAGTGCAGCAGCTCAGGTGTCGTCGCACAGCCTGTCAGCGTCTGCGGCTCCTCAGACGTGCAGAAGTGGCTCTGAGTGTTCAGTGAGGCCACATGTGGGGTGAAGGTGAAGCTCTCCACAGCTGTGCTCTGCTGTGGCAGGTGTGACGGAGCTGAGTGTGTGTAGGTGGGTGTGTGGATGTGTATATGTGTGTGATCATGGGGACCTGTCAGCTGTGGTGCAGCTGCTGTTTGTGTGTTTTAGTCACGGCTGCTGCAGAGTCAGTCTGACTTACAGTGAACAACATTTACTTTAGTTTATTTACACAGACTATCTAATGTTTAACTGTAACTATATTTTTCATCAGCCATAAATAAAACTTCATCGTCCCTGTCAAATACAAACCCCGATTCCACTGAAGTTGGAACATTGTGTGAACATAATTAACTATCAATCAATCAATATCCTTTATTTAACCAGGTTAAAAACTTGTTGAGATTTAAAAACCTCTTTTTCAAGAGTGACTTGGCCAAGACGGCAGCACAAAACAGAAAATAAAACAGATTTCGGTCACAGATACACACACTACAGAAAAAACAGGGATTATGATTACACAGTGCAATCACACGAACCAATTGAGCTCATTTCTCTGTCTTTTATGATTGTCTTAAATTCCCCTAGGGTAACAAGATGTGTCAATTTTAAGTCCTTCTGCACATCATTCCAGGCAGACGGGGCAGAACTAGAAAAGCACTTATAGAGCACAGACCTCTGCCATGCAGCTCAGTTCTGCAGTGGCTTTTCCACAACTGCTTTAAAAAGATACAATTCTGGATCACCAGATCCAAAATAGGGCCAGGATCCAGACCAAACTCATCACATACATGGAGGTTGTTATCCTGTATGAACACAACAAGTTTTGGGAACATCACTTAATATTTTGATTTGATATGAATTATTGTATGTTGTCATTTGGATTTCCCATTATATACTTCAGTGTTTTTTTGTGACGTCATTCTGAATCGGATCCATTTGAAATTTACTTTGATGATAGAGACATGAACCCCATATTATCCTGTAAAATTGGAAGTGAATCCATTATGAAATGGCTGAGATATGATTTTTTTTAAATTCCGGCTAATGTTAACTAATAGGATTTTTAGAAAATGTGAGAATTTTTTGCATCCAGACAAATACATGTAACACCACCAAAATCTAATCATTTCTAAGTTGGACCATTACCAACTGGTCCTGAGAATTTCAGGAAAATCATGTCCAGCAGTTTCTGTGTAATCTTGCTAGCAAACAAACAAATATACGCCAGCAAAAACATAACCACCTTGGCAGATGCAATGATTTGCAAATCCTCCTTGACCAATATTCAATTGAGTACGCAACAAAGTCAATATATTTAATATTCAAACTGATAAATATTCACTCATATTTAATCTGATGCCTGCAGGATGTTCTGGAAAAGCTGGGACAGGGGCAACAAACACTGGAAAGATGAGGAATGCTCAAAAACCCCTTTTAGATCATTCAACAGGTGAACAGGTTCAGTGGAAACAGGTGAGTGTCATGATTGAGTATAAAAGGAGCTTCTCAGAAAGGCTTAGCTGTTCACCGCTTTGTGAACACCTGCGTCCAACAGTTTAAGACAGTTCTCATTATACAAATGCAAGACATTTATGGATTTCATCATCTACAGTCCATAATATCAACAGAAGATTCAGAGAATCTGGAGAAATCTCTCTACACATAAGTGGTGAGGCTGAAAACCAACACTGAATGCCTGTGACCTATGATCCTTCAGCTAGCACTGTTCTGTAAAGGATATCAGCACGTGGGCTCAGGAACACTTCAGAAAACCATTGTCAGGTAACACAGTTCATCTCTGCATCTACAAAGTCAAGGCCAAACTCTACCATGCAAAGACAAAGGCAAATATCAACAACACCCAGAAACACCGCCGGCTTCTCTGGACCCGAGCTCGTCTGAGATGGACTGAGGCAAAGTGGAAAAGTCTGCTGTGGTCTGAGTCCACATTTCAGACTGTTTTAGGGAGCTATATTTTGGATTTGTGCTTTTTCATGTGAGTATTTTGGATCCAGCATCCACTAGGGATGTGTGGGTCTACTTCATTGTTTTCTAAATCATTCTGATGAAAAATAAAACGTTTAAAAATAATAAAATTAATATAGATAATGAAAAATATTAGCCAATTAGGCAAAAAAAGGAAAAACAGGAAAAATGAGCTGATTTAGATCATCATGAAAATAACAACAGCAAAATAATATCATTAAAATCAAAGCTTATCTAAGAAAATAAACAAAAAAAAAAAAATCTATTTGTGCTTTTGCATGTGAGTGTTTTTAGATCCAGTACCCTCTATGGATGTGTGGGTCTACTTTGTCTTTTTCTAAATCACACTGATGAAGAATAAAAAGCTTAAAAGGGTCAAATATTAAATATTAAAATTGGACCTGATCTATTAAATTAATATAAATAATGAAAAATAATAAAAATGTGAAAATATAACGTAGCATCAAATCAAGTTTGCCGCGAAAGGAAAATCTTGAAAAAGGGCTGGATCTGGATCATTGTAAAAGGATTGATCGTCAAATTAACAGGAAAATCAAAGCTTATTAAGAAAATAAACAAATAAGGATAAATCATACTGGGGTTTTTTTCGGTGTGCAGATCCGTTTGTGCTTTTTCATGTGAGTTTTTTTAATCCAGCTCCCCCGAGGGATTTCTTGGTCTACTTCATCTTTTTCTAAATCATACTGAAGAAGAATAAAAACTAAAAAAACAAGAAAAAAAAACAAGAAAAAACAGATCAAATGTTAAATATTCTAATTGGACGTGAAAAATTTAATTGATATAAATAATAAAAAATAATTAGCCAAGTAGTCAAAAAGGAAAGGAAAAAGTAATAACGATGATGATTATGAACATAATAATAACATACAGTTATTGAATGGTATGTTGTAGCTTATGTGTGAAGTTACTGTGTGCAGACTGTGGTTATTCAAAGTTTGATGTTCGTTATTGTATTTATAATTTATTATATTATAATTATTTATTCAGTTATTTACAGGATTTTTTTTTATTTTATTTGTAATTTGTTAAGCATGTAAACTGAATGATTGCTATCTCATTAATTAAA